>JANHGD010002960.1:59399-69399 GCA_027560375.1 Imantodes cenchoa
AGGGAATGGGGATTTTGCATTATCCTTCCCCTGGAGTGGAATGGGAATGTAGATTTTGCAGTATCCTTCCCCTGCCATGCCCACCAAGCCATACCATGCCCACCAAGCCACGCCAACAGAACCGGTAGGGAAAATGTTTAGATTTCATCACTGCCAGGGTGGAGTCAACCTACTGCCACCCTCCTCTGACAGCCTACTCACTCACCCACTCGCTCATCTGGCTCTCCATTCGGTGCCCGCAGCGAGTTACCCAGGAAGCAAATTTCCAGGGTTGACATGTCCTGCAAAGAAATGGTGGCACTGAGTTGGCAAAAGGACTTGGTGGTGGTGGTGGTGGTGATGAGGCCATGCCCAGCTGGCCACGCTGAGCTAGCGTCGTTGAGTCACCATAGACCCATTTCTAATAACAGATGTTATTAGCTGAGATTATGATCAGATAATATGTTCCTCAAGGGGTGTTACTGGAGAAATATCAATAAACTCACCCTAAAGTACAGAGCTCCCTTGAAAGATCTCTGGAAACTTCACCAGATATTTTTTTTAAAATCTGGTCTCGGTGTTCATGGGCCTTGCCATGTTCTGCCCATTTTGTGGATCCTGATTTGGGTTCTTGTTGGTTACATGATGCCATTTAATAAGCTGGCTTTAATTATAAATCCATTCATGTGGACAAGTAGCAATAGCAATAGCACTTAGACTTATATACCGCTTCACAGTGCTTTACAGCCCTCTCAAAGCAGTTTACAGAGTCAGCCTATCGCCCCCAACAATCTGGGTCCTCATTTTATCCACCTTGGAAGGATGGAAGGCTGAGTTCAACCTTGAGCCTGGTGAGATTTGAACTGCCAAATTGCAGGCAGCCGGCAATCAGCAGAAGTAGCCTGCAGTACTGCACTCTAACCACTGTGCCACCGAGGCTCATAAGGTCATTTGTGGGATTCTAATAGTTGCTCCTGCTCTCTGAAATACCATCGCATCAGATGTGTGTTTGAACTATCCCTGCTGTGCTTTAGCAAGACATTGGAAATATGTTTTTTGGAATGGGCAGAGGTGTTTTATGATCTGAAACGATTGGTGAGGCATGAATGAAACTCTTTATATGTATTACACCAAAGTAAAATAATTACTATATTGTAGAGGCAATAAGCATTTAAAGTGAGTGCAGAATTATTAGCATCTGATATGAGGAAGCCAGACAACTGCTACAATTACCAATAAGTCCTTCCCATTGCTGTTTAATCAAAGTTTGAGAGAGTAAGTTTAATAGGACAAGAACTTAAGTGACATGGAAAGAATGTTATTAAATTTTCCTGTTTTCTCTTATATATACAGTGCATTCAGAAAGTATTCAGATCTTCATTTTTGTCAATTTTGTTATGCTGCGCGCTGGTTCTATAGTTTTTGAAATTCATTTTATTTAATTTTTAAAAGTGCACATTGTGTGTGTATGTGTATAAATAAAATAAGATATAAATAAATAAAATAAAATAAAAATGCAAATGGATCTCAAGTTTAATTCTCTTGATTCATTTACATTTTTATTTTCTTTTATTTATTAAATTTCTATGACACCCTCTCCCCTACAAGGTGACTATGGGTAGCTTACACATTATAGAAACAAATGGACAGTAATTAAAATATTAAAATGAACTGACATTAAAACATTAGTAAAAACTGTGCTGAAACCACGGCTCTGTTATATTTTAGAAGTTAGCATTTTCTCTTTTTCTACATCCATTACTAATAATGTTTCTCATATTTTTGTTGCTTTTTACCTGTTTCTTCGGTGATGGCACACCCCCCCCTTCAAACTGCCATTTCTCTCCTTTTCTATTTTATCTTATTAATTTAGAATTCAATGTTGTGATGATTACAGAAACACTGGTTGTTGAAATGACCAGCCTATAACACAAAAAGGAAAAGTAATGAAATAATTTGAGTACATGTTTTCTTTGACATTTATTCTATTTGTGACAGTGCCATCAATATCCACAGATGGTGAAATAGTCCTTAGGTATGAATAGCAATCACTGCAATTTTGTTTCCATTGTAATAATTGCTCCTTCACTTATGATTTTCTTCAAAAAGGATTATTTATAAATACATGATTGTCTTTCAAAAAAAAAAAGGGGTGTGTGTTTGTTTATTTGTTTTGGGAAGAATTTGCCCTGTCTGGTAGTTTTGTCAGTTAAAAAGATTCTCTAAATGAGATCCTCCTTACAAATAATTAAGAATGTATTAATAAAATATTTCAATTATGTTTTTGACACTATTGTTCAACTGAATTTCCAAAAGCACTCACAATGAGTGAATATTTTCATATTAGTGGAGGCTTCTAATTAATCAGAAATGACATTTCACAAATTAGAGCAAACTCCATGTAGTCACTGAGAGTCAAGCTTGACTCAAGGGAATCTTTATCACACCAAGGGAAAGAAGAAAATGAGAAAATAAAATACAACTTTGTTGCATATGCGCATGCTAAACTTCTTGATAATGTCTGTAGTGTAACCTTTCTCCACTCTACAAATATATTGGGACTGAAATTCCCAGAATTTCAAACCAGCATGATTATATGGTAATTGAATCGGGTCTCTAGATATCAAGAAAATTCAAACAAGTCCTTGGGGAAGAGTTTATTAATGCAAAGCATTTTCCCTGTGACAACATATAAAGATGGTTTGTGTTGTTAGAACTCTGGAATAAAGAATTAAATCTCAGAAAGTATTTCTACTACCCTATGGCAACTTAGAGTTTGCAAGTCTTCCCTCCAGCCAGAATAAATATAACTGATAAACATTAACAAATTTAGAAAAATGCCAACTTCAGATTTTAATAAAGCCCCTGATCACAATATGTAGCACTGATACACCTTTATGGCACCTTGCAGAAGGGCAAACTGTTCCAACATAACCTATATTTCCCAGTGACCTGCCTAATGCATTGCCTGGTGAAGAGAGAGCTACCTGGACAGATTGTCTTGATTTATACGGCAAAATAAATAAATAAGATAAAATTCCTCACAAGGTGTAGCAGTACCTTAACTTTTAATACTTTAAAGTGACTTTAATTTTGACTTTCCAAGTCATTATTAGAGTTGCCAAAGGCGTGGAGTTCAATAAACACATTAAAACATATTCAGTTACATCCTCTCATTGCAAATGGGGAAGCAGTAGTAAGAAGAACCCTTCTCCCCTTTCAGATTTGAATATCTCAAGGCCAATTTTTACAACTCATTTTAGTATGGATTTGTGAGAACATGCTGCTCTTTGTTCCACTCAATTTTCTAGGAATACTTTCCAGAACGTTACATCCTGAAAAGTTAGCCAAACTGGATAGATGCTGATTTTACTAAATTTTATTTATGATGAAGAATAGATTCGTTGTAATTGAGTTAAGATCTATCTCAAAGCGGGTGGGGGGAAAGAGATTTGTTATGCCTATGGCTACATTTGCCCAGGGAAGAAATGTAACAAGAATAGTTGACAATATTTTGCAACTGGAAATAAAACACTGGGTTTATGTCTATGGAGATTCTCAATTATCTGGATCATGTTTGTTCCAAAGGTGTTTTTCCAAAAACAAGAACGGACGGAGCTTCTTGGATGAGAAGCCAAATGTTTTCAAGGAAAAACCATGAAAGTCCAGTTGCCTTTTGGAGAAGCATCTTAGGCAAAAACACTGGGGTGCAATCTTAGCTGGTAGTGTAATAATCATGGACGCTGAGATATGATTTCTGAGCAAAGCTTTTCCAAGCTAAGAAGTTTTCTCTGAGCTGAGAAGTCTCCTGCTTGCACAGCTGTGTTTATTCTTATAGTTTCCCCAGTTCCAGGGCAGGGTAGGTGTCCTCACCCTTGGGAGGCAACATCCAAAGCAACTCAGTCTTGTCAGGGTTGAGCTTAAGTCTGTTTGCCCCCATCCAGACCCTCACATCGTCCAGGCAGCAGTTCGTCACAGCTACTGCCTCACTGAACTGGCGTGGGGTGGAGATGTGCAGCTGGGTGTCATTAGCGTATCAACCGATGACCAAGTTGTCTAATGAATACATAACAATATCTCAGTTTAAGGATGCCATACCAGAGGTGCATTTTACTTACCTTCCCTACCAGTTTGCATCATGTTGGAAATGCATCATGTTGTGCAAATGACCCTCTGCACATGTGCAGAAGCCTCTGCACATGCGCAGGTTTTTTTTCCCAAGCCACTCTCAGGAAGTGGCAAATGGAGGACTGGTTCGGGGGCGTGGCCAGCCGGCCATTGCTGCCAGTTAGGTGAGTGGGGGCAAATTCCTGCCATCGGTACGGGCGAACCAATCCGAACTGCCAGCAACCCATCACTATGCCATACCCTACATCCATATCAGCTAATATGGGAGGTCAAGTTTATACTTCTAATACAAACCTATGCTTTTTGCATAAGCATATGCATATGTGCAATGTCGAAATATGTACAAAAGAGGCATGGCTTGTATCACAATATTCTACCTCCCGTTTTGCCAACACTTCTGCTGCCATGAATAACACTGCCTCAAAGAGTAAAAATAATTTACATCTTCTCAGTAGCAGTTTACAATCCACTGTTCTGGATGGCTTCATTCTTCTGCAAGGAAGATTTGAATCTAGCCAAGACTTGTCTGCAAGTCAAGCCAAAGGCAAGATAAACTACAAAGTGTCAAAAAATCTGTAATACATTACTGAGCCCAGAATCTGAAGGCAAAGAGTCAAGATGATTCCATTCAAATTGATGATGTGATCTGAAAATTGATTTGAGTTGCATTGCTGAATGAGGCCATTTTGGTTTGAAACACCAAATCAGTGTGAAAACAAAAGTCATCCAACGTGACAGATTAATTTGGAACCATCCAATTTGAAAACCTAATTCAATACAGAGATTTGACTGAATCACCTTCAAATCAAATCTCTAAATTAAAGCTTCACAGAGCCTTATTATCTTACTCCAGCTTGAAGTTCCTTACATACAAAAGGAACAGTGTCTATTGAAATGTTCTGCTTGAAATAATGTCCCATTATTTTTGTACTTC
Organism: Imantodes cenchoa; assembly: GCA_027560375.1. Lineage (NCBI taxonomy): Eukaryota > Metazoa > Chordata > Lepidosauria > Squamata > Dipsadidae > Imantodes > Imantodes cenchoa. Next base: position 64,441 of record JANHGD010002960.1, read on the forward strand.
TTGAGCCACTGCTTCCTTCTTGCCATTAACTGCCCTTAAAATGCTGTCATTTTGAGGTTACAGCACCTGTACAACCATCCTTTAAAATGCATTTTTAAGAATCATTGTTCCAATAATCCACTGATGTTAAGGACCTGTAAGAGAATTAAAGGAAGTTTCTCATTCTATAATAATCACTTTATGCCATGAATTGCTATGGCAACCTTTTGATTTTGGTTTGGATTCTTTTTTTTAAAACAGAAAGCCTAGCTACTATTTTAATTACAAATGGATTTTGATTACAGCCTATCTATTAAGTAAATTAGGCTACACTTTGCAGGCCCCATAAATGTTAGACTTCAATGTATTTTTATACAGTAGTTTAAAAGAAATTATTTGGGGGGCAAACAATGAAGTAGACTACTGTGTACAGATAAGACACAAAAACACAACAGGTATTGCTGTTTGATTTGTTATCATAGGAATCTGCACAGATACACTAAAGCACCTCTTCCCACATTAAAAATTTGCCCCATCTTTACCTTGCTTTTTAAAAAAAACAAAGGATGAATTCTCAGTGTTTCTCCTAATGAAGGGATGGGTGAGAAATGGGAAATATGATTTCAAATGAACATGTCAAGCTTTTATTTCTGCCCATAGATTTTTAGCAGCCCTATTAGTACAACATGGTCAACTTCACATCAAAAGAAAACATTGCATACTTTGGGGAGAGCAGATTTCCACCCTTGTTTTGTCTTTAGCATCCAATATGGTATTGGTTTGATTTTATCAATGAATGAATGAATGAATGAATGAATGAATGAATGAATGAAGCAAGCAAGCAAGCAAGCAAGCAAGCAAGCAGTCAGCTTGGTCGCTCAACAGTGAGACACTGGTGAAATAGGCACTGCAGTGCCTGCATTTTCTGCATGACATGATAAAAGTTCATCTTCCTGTCCTTACCACTTTCTATGGAGGGATGATCGAGATTATCCTGTCATATTGCATTACTGTCTGGTTTGGAAGCATTATTGTTTCAGACAGGAAGGTGGTGCAGAGAGTGGTGAGGATGGCAAAAAAGATAATTGGTAGTTTGCTTCCTTCTATCCAGGATATAGCATATAAGCAATGCTTGAGCAGGGCCTAGAATATTGTCTGGGATGCTACACATCCTGTTCACAACCTGTTTTCCTTGTTACCTTCTGGAAGGAAGCTTCATGGTATGTGAAGCAAAACATCTAGATTCAGTCACAGTTTTGTTCCATATAGCATCAACCTAGTGAACCTTCAAGTTTCCTGTTTCCACTATGTATTCAAAATGGACAGTGATATCTGTCTGTCTGTCTACCTGTTTGTCCACACACTCACACACACACCATGTTTCCCAGAAAATACCTACTCAGAAATTAAGTCCTAGCTTGATTTTTACATGTGTGCCCAATATAAGCCCTATCCCCAAAATAAGCCTTAATTAAGTCCCCACCGACTCCAAGGTGCACAGGTAAAAATTAAGGTAGGGTGGGGGTAAGGGGCTGGAGCTGCCCCACTACTTACCTTCAGATAGTTGCAGCCAGGTCTCGCACACTTAGGCCCATTTCTTCTGCAGCTGGAAAGGCTTTCCTGTAGCCGATAACAGAGCTCTGGATCGATCCGGAGGTCTGTTATCGGCTGCAGAGGCCTTCAGGAAAGCCTTGCTGGCCTTGCCAGCCAAATAAGTTCGTGAAGGCCTCTGACAGCAAAAAGGAGAGAGAGAGGTGGGGGGCTTATATTTATGTATATGTATGCTATGTATATGTTTAGTAAATATAGACTTTCTCTTGAGAGCAGACAACAGAATTTCATTTTTAATGTGGGCCAGTGTGCTCACAGTAAAAAAAGACAATAAAGTTATCTTATCTTATCTAAATGCCTAGATATCTGCTTCAGTATAAGAAGATTGTTTTGCCCTCAGAGCAAGTGTAGCCTAAGAGCAGTTTTCTCAACTCAGAATAAATCATGGATATTCTGAGATTGTTGTTTCTGTTCTAGAAGAGAAGCAGCACTGTTTTGTGTATTTGCACTGCTCCAGGTGTTCCAACCTGGATTTGTAGCACTTGTGATTTGTGATTTGTTTGTTGTGTGCTGGCTGGCTACTTCAGCAATGGGAAACGTCATTTCTCTGTTGCTATAGGAGTGGACTAAATGGTTTGATATGGGGATGGAAGAGTGACGAGAAAGCAACTGTCAAAGATATGGCCAGTTCAAAAACTTTTCATAGCTGTTATGCTTCCCTATACACTCATTAATTTACAATTGATATGGTTAGATGTGGAGCCTTGTATGCGTGTCATGCTGTGCTTTATTCTGAAGACTGAGAGATTCATATATAAAATAAATCAGGTAAAATAAGACAGACAAGCTCAAGGATGTGTTTTACATGCAAGTGTTGCTAATGTTGCTGAAGTTGCAAATGAAGATTCCGCTAGACCAATATTGAGCTCTCAGAATTAATTTCAAATGCAAAAAAAAGAAAGAAAGAAAGAAAAGGTGTTAGTCTGCCCTGGTATGTTGTACTTTGGAATGTACATGCCCTCTAATGCAGTGTACTATTTAATGTGGAGTCAAGGTTATGAAAGAGTCTATTATCATAAGATGGCACAAATGTATGAACTAAAATATCATAAGAAAATCAAGGCAGGTGTTATAAAAAGACCCCCTACTGGCATTCAGTGCAGGGAGATGAAGAGAGAAAGGGAAATTGAACTTCTTTTCTGATTGCCTCTCTGATTGCTGCTTGCTATCTGTGGAAGTTTCTCGTTGCCTTCCAGTTAACTCATATCTAGAAGGGGGTGTGAGGAACTACAGTGCAAAATCTGTGCAAATGACCTGTGGCCTATCATAGAATTTTGTCTTAGCACCAAGCTGTTCAATTTCTATACAAACTGCTGGGAGAGATTATCAGGAGCCATGACACACAATTTTACTGCTTCGTACCAACCAGCTCCAAGAACATTTGATAATATGCTAGATCTTTCAATTGTTAAATGATGTTAGCACTTATTTTAGTGTGAATTTGAATTGGTGATTTAATTTTATTTAGCTTCGTTTACCAGAATGAAGTTTCTTTGCCAGATGAGAAGGTAGGATAAAAATAAGTATATGAAACAGAAAGGGTAAAACTGGCATTGCTGGAAGTGAGGAATCTGAGATCTAACAAAACGGTTGTCAAAGCACCATGCAAGGGGCTATAACATCCAAACTGAAGGAAAAGGTGGCAAAAAAGTCCATTACCACTTTAGGACATTTGTATCAAGAATCTATCTGCACCTCACTCTGGAGTCCTCTGCTGCTAAGCTTCTGAGTGCCTATTTGTCCCTACCTAGAGAAAAAGAGATTTATTGCTTTGCCAGGTATGAAGCTCTAACTGAATGGCTCTGAACTGGCATAAATTTGCTTCTAATTGTCTCGAATCTGCTTGCAAGAGAAGGAGATTAAAATTGCAAAGACAGAATATTGAGTTCTGCCCATAGTCTGGGACATCTATTTCATGTCTGTTCATGCAACAATTGTTCATTCCTGTACAACATTTTGTCTGGTGGATTTTTGTCTTTAACAAAGAGCTTTTATCTTTTCTCTGACATCTTTTCAGTTCTAGTAATGACACACTAACTAACACTGTTTCTTAGATTACAATACATGTGCTCTTCATTTAGAAATGAAAAGGCTGTACAGTTATGACTGGAGTACATTTATAACCTGGAAATAGGCCAAGCGTGTTTGAACTAATTCTTTCCTGACAACTTTACACATTTAGCACACACACAAAAGGCCCCTTTTTTGTCTCTCTGGATTAGTTTGAACTCTGCTCTCCGCAGTGACAAAAGACAAATTAACACACTTTTCAGTCCTGCTTACTTTCCTTTTGCCCTGTCACTTTGATTGGTCCATTGTTGAACAAAGAAGGCAAAGAGAAATTGAGCTCTGTAAGAATGGTGAGGGAAACTGACTTTTTTGGGCTTACTTTCTCAGGTTCTTTCAAACTCTAGGTATGCTAATTATAAGGGGATATTCAAAAAATATACAAGAGTAAAATGGCATAAGAGATTAATATGGTACTCTACTACTGAGGGTTATGCTTTGTAAAAAGAAAAGGCTATGAAAAGAGACTATGAAAAGAATTATGCAGGATCCCTTGATCACCAGGAAAAAAAAAAGAGTGGGACCCAGGTCTGAGAATGTGGGCAAATAGCATAATACCAGGGGGGAAATCCAGAAGGTTCTGACAGGTTGTGGAGAACCAGTAGCAGAAATTTTGAGTAGTTCGGAGAACCGGTAAATACAACCTCTGGCTGGCCCCAGAGTGGGGTAGGAATGGAGATTTTGTAATATCCTTGCCCTGCCATGCCTACCAAGCCACACCACATCCACCAAGCCTTGCCCACAGAACCGGTAGTAAAAAAAAAATGGATTTCACTACTGCATAATACCTATATTATTTTATACTCCACACTTTTAGGAAGAACCTTGAAACAGATGTATAGAGCTATGGATTGTTCCTCTGACTCTGAAATACTTCTGAAATTGTAACAAGAGTATTTTAGATGTCTGATTTCCAAACCAATGTTTTAACACAATAGTAAACATCTCTTCTCCAGGAAACTTCTCTTTCTCTGCCTGGATTTTAATAATAAAAGCTTAGAAAAATCATTATACTTTAATACAAAAAATATGTCATTATGTTTGTTATGCATCAGAGTTGAAAACCTTCATTTTATTCATTTTCTTAATGAATAGCCTAGTAAAAATATGCTAAACAATGTATAAAACACTTCCATCCTTCTGTTTCTTTAACAGTTTGAAATTCATAAAATTTTCAGAATGCTTGGGAATTCCGTTTTGTTAGCATTGTCAATCAACAGATATATATACTTTTCAAGATAGTTCTTATTTCATAAATATATTCCTCCACATTCTTTTGCTTCTTCCTCCTGTCCTACCTCA
>JANHGD010002960.1:110325-129823 GCA_027560375.1 Imantodes cenchoa
TTCTCCATAGTGGGTGGAACTATCAGCCAGGATGGGACATACCCAAGCCGGATGTCCTAGGGAGGGAGAACAAGCCCAGAGGCCGTGGCCTGAGTCCCAGCCAAGAGGACCCAGCGACCAAAGGAAGCATCCTCAGCCACGAACTCATCAACTCTATAATGCTTAATGAATTGAATAGGAGAAGCCCAAGTCACAGCCTTGCAGACCTCCTCAAGGGAGGCCCTAGATCTCCAGGCAGCCGAGGTGGCCGCGCTCCTGGTGGAATGTGCCAGAATACCTGGTGGCCTGGAAAGGCCCTGAGCATCATAGCCGAGGATATGGTTGCCCGGATCCAGCGGCCAATGGTGGATGGAGACACCTTATTCCCCAGGGAAGAGGGTTGGAAGGAGAGGAAAAGGGCCTCGGACCTCCATATGGAGGCCGTATGATCTATGTAGGCAGCGATGGCACGTCACAGATCTAACTTATGCCAAGTCCGCTCCTCCTCCGAGGAAGGATGAGCAAAGAAGGTAGGCAAGGTTATCTCCTGCGCCCTGTGGAACCAGGAGTTAACCTTAGGAAGGAAGGTGGGATCCAGCCAGAGCACCACCTTCTCCCTGTGTAGAATGCAGAAGTCTGACCTAACTGACAAGGCCAACAACTCGGAGATCCTCCTGGCCAAAGTGATGGCGACCAGGAAGACCATCTTGTAGGTCAGCTGTCGAAGGGGAACCCTGCGAATAGGCTCATAAGGAGCTTTGGTCAAGGCCTCTAGAATGAGAGCTAGGTCCCAAGATGGAAACCTATGCACCATTGGGAGGCAGATATTTCGCACCCACTGTAGGAATTGCCTGATCTCCGGAAGATGACCTAGCGAAGGAGCCTCTCCAAAGGAAAGCACTGAGGAAAGGGCAGCGACCCGTCGTCGGAGGTTATTTGGTCGGAGACCCTTATCTAGTCCATCCTGAAGGAACTCCAGGATCCGATGGATTGAAACCTCCAAGGTGGAGTAGCCGGACCGCGAGCACCAGGAGCAGAACATGCGCCAGGTCGTGGCATATATCCACTGCATGGAAGCTCGCCTGGAGGCCAGCATGCTCGTGATGACTCTCTGGCCGAAGTGACAGTCGACTAGGGAGCCCCGTTCAACCGCCAAGCGGTGAGTCGCAGCCATGCTGGGTCCGGGTGGAGAAGGGATCCCTGTGAGAGGGAGTCTTGCCATACCGGGAGTACCCATGGAGGAGCCACAGACAACTGCCGCAGGTCGGCAAACCACGGTTGACGTGGCCAATGGGGAGTTACGAGAACCACCTCCGCCTCCTCCCTGATCACTTTCCCAATTACCTTGGAGAGAATGGGAAAAGGGGGAAAGGCGTACATAAGCCCCCTGGGCCATGGGGCTCTCAGGGCATTGTATGCCTCGGCTCCCGGGCTGTTGTACCGGGAGTAGAACCTGGGGAGCTGGTTGTTGTGGTTGGAGGCAAAGAGGTCCACCAGAGGTAGCCCAAACCTGTCCACTATGCCCTTGAAGATGGTCATGTGAAGACTCCATTCCGCTGGCTGGATGGTTGTCCTGCTCAGCCAGTCAGCAGTGGTGTTGTCCTCCCCTGCTATGTGGTCCACCGTTAAGGAAAGAAGGTGGCGCTCCACCCAAAGGCAAAGTCTGTGTGCTTCCTTCATCAGGGGAAAGGACCGTGTCACCCCATGCCGGACCACGTGTGCTTTGGCTGTTGTGTTGTCCGTTAGGACCAGCACGTGGCGACCGGCAAGGTGAGGTGCAAAGGCTCTGAGGGCTAAATGAATGGTCCTGAGTTCCAGCCAGTTGATGGGATGTCGGGATTCTGACGGGGTCCATGTGCCCTGGGTGACGTGGTCTCGAAAGTGCGCCCCCCACCCCAACAGGCTGGCGTCCGTTGTAACCAGCTCATAGGCCGGTTCCGAAAAGAGGCACCCCTGCGATGTAGCCAAAGAGATCCACCATCGTAGGGAGTCTCGTACCATGGAGGGGATCCGGATCTGACGTCTGGAATCACTGCGCTTCGCTTTCTGAAAGGGCAATAAAAGCCATTGTAGGTCCCTTGAGTGCAGACTCATGGATACAATAAAAAAGGCCGACACCGTCTTTCCCAGCAGGGAAGATAGGAGGCACACCAGTGCCTCCTGCAGTCAGTGTACCTGAGACGCGATGTCCGTAATGCTGGCCTGACAGTCAGGAGACAGGAACACTCGCACTCAAGGGAATCAATGACAGTTCCCAGATGTAAAATATTCGTTACAGGTTGGAGGTGACTTTTGGTGAAGTTTATCGAAAACCCCAGCTGGGTCAGGGTGTCCATGGTCAATTTGAGGTGCTGCCCGGCCAATTGGTGAGTGGAACCTAGGACTAAAATGTCATCCAGGTAGCAGAGCAACCGCACCCCTGCGGACCTCAGGAATGCCGCCAATGCCACCAACACCTTCGTGAACACACGAGGGGGGAGGAAAGGCCAAAGGAGAGAGCCCTGTATTGGTACTGTCTACCCGCATAGCTAAACCTGAGGAATTGGCGGTGGTCTCGATGGATGGGGATGTGGAGGTATGCCTCCGTAAGGTCAATCGAGGCCATGAAGTCCCCCTTTCGGATGCAGTTCAAGATGGAAAATAAGGAGTGCATCTTGAATCTGCGCCCTTTGATGAATCTATTAAAGCACTTGAGGTCCAAAATGGCTGCCCGAGGCCTTCGGCACAATAAACAAGATAGAATAAAAGCCAAGACCTATTTGGTCTGGGAGGACCGGCTCTATTGCCTTAATGGCCAAAAGGTGATCCACTGCCTCCTCCATAAGGGCTCGCTTGGCCGGATCGTGGGACACTCTACAGGGGCAAAAGGAAGCAAAGGGTATAGACCTAAAATCCAAATAAAGGCCATGAGCCACCGTATCGAGAACCCATTGGTCCTGAGTGATTGCTCTCCAGAGATGGGAATACCTAGATAAGCGCCCCCCGATAGGATGGTCAGACAGGATCTCATCTGGGGTGTCACTGATAGCGACCCCCACCTCCTCAAAAGGGCTTCTTTGGTTGCTTGGGATGTTGGTATCGATCCTGTCCCAGCCTGGGCCGGTACTGATACTGACCTGACCCTCGTTGGGCCAGGGGGGCCAAAGGCTCTGGGGCCCGATAAGGCTTGCGGTGAAAATGCAATTGCCTACCACCCCCCTTGTGGACATTAGTCGGAAGGACCTTCTTATGGTCCTTATTCCCTATCAGAAGAGGTTCCAAGGAGGTCCCAAAAAGAGCCTTGCCCTGGAAGGGTGAAGTAGCCAAACGCCACTTATGTTTGGCATCCGTCTGCCATTCACGGAGCCACTGTATGCGCCGAGCCACCATGGAATGGTAGATGGACTTGGAAGCGAAACGAGACGCCTGGAGGGTGGCATCCGCCGACAGTTGGGTTGCCGCGATGAGCTTCGTGATGTCCTGGTGGGCCCGTGTATCAGACGCCGGAAGATGGTCCTGCAGCTGCTTGAGCCACTTCAGTGCGGAGCGGTTGAAGAAAGAAGCCGTTGTGGAGGCTCGGACTGCCCACGCCGCCGCCTGTGTGCCTTTTTGGACATTTGCTCCACTCTACATTCTTCCATACGCAGTAGCTCCTCCACGTCGCCCGGCAGTGCATTGGGAGAGTAGAGGGACGCCACTGGAGGATCCACCTGGGGAATCTCTAACAATTGCAGAAGGGCTGTGTCCATATGGAAGAAGCAGCGGTTGGATGAGCTGAAGGGCAGGGAAGAGTTGGGCTTGGACCACTGGCTGAGGACAGAGTCTACGAACAGTTGGGGGGCAGGGACCGATTCAGGGGCGGGCGGCCTGCGAGGAAAAGAGCGGGATGGATATAGAGGTCACGGCCTGTGCCGGTGCAGGTGCTAACCTGGCCGCCTGCCGCGCTTTGTGCAGCACAGAGCTGAACAGTGCCGGGTCAAACAGTGTTGCAGGTGCTGCTGCAGAAGCCGGTACAAAATCCTCGTCTTCCGACATGGTGCACCCCCGTTGGTCGTCCTCCACATCCGAGCCGCTGGAAGATTCCGAATCTGAAGAATAGGAGGAAGAATCGTAGCGCTGCGTCACCACATGTGGTACTGGATGGGGCTGCGTGGGTAGGCGTGATGGTCCAGATTGGGGGGAGCGGTCCCACTTGGACCGATGGTCGCCATGGTGCAGACCCGCTGAGAAGCCCTGCTGCACGGCCGCCGATAGCATGGCCTGCAAATCAGCCCGTGCAAGAAGAACCATCGCTGGATCGGTGGCATCCAGAGGTGCTGTCTGGTCTGGAGGCCTGTCTGCCGAATCTGGCGCTTGGTCACTGGGTGGCCCCCCAAGGTTAGCAGCGTTAGATGCAGGAGGGTGAGAAGGCTGTCCCCACAAGTTAGAGTCATCCACTCTATCTGCTGCCAAGTCAATATTCACAGCCTTGGGTGTGGGTGCGACCTGGGCTCCCGGCATCTGGGGGATCGAGGCCTGGCTCTTGGAATTTTCCTTGTGATGCCCCTTGTCCCCTCGAGGCTGCTTGGGCCTGGAATCACTTCTGGAACAATGCTTGTCCTTGTCCTTTCTTTTGCCAGATGGCTGTGCCATGACTGAAGATGAAAAGGGCGTGGCCAAGAGAAATAGTATGGCTCCAAAATGGAGTCAGCTCACCACTTTGTTTAAGATGGCTGCCCTAGCCTGAGGCAAATATGGGAGGTGGCCAAGTCTGTAAGGAGTCTGCCCTGATCTCTGGCTAGAAGCAGCAGAACAGAGGTCAGGCTTTTGAAGGTGAGCTTCTCCCAGGCCGTAACTCACCGCAGACCTTCCCTGCGCTCCAGGCCTCTGTGGGCGGACGAATGCTGCTAGGCCCATACCAGGCCTCACTTCTGGGCCTGCACTGTGAGGGCGCTCCAGGCCTTGATCAGAAACTGGCTGCCGGCCTTGATTGCAGCCAACTGTCCGGTGCTGCAGCAGTTTGCGCTGTGGGCCTGTCGCACGCTGCACGAGCCCCCCAACACCGATCTTGTGTCTGCTTCTCCGTGTGCTTCTAAAGTCGCCACCGGCCGTAATTAATCTCAGCTGGCCAGCGGGGTGAAAAGCTGCGGTTTCTCAGCAGGGCCACTCACGCACCTGTGCAAGCTGTCAAACGGCCCATTTTTCCCTTTGGCTGAAAGCCGCACCGTTCTCTTTTGAATCGCCACCAGCCATAATTAAGAACAGCTGACCGGCGGTGCAGGGAAGCGCCCAGCGGGGTGCGTGGCAATATCGGAGGAGAGGCAGGCCCACCAAGCTCTGTCGAGGTACTTGCTTTCTTCCACTTGATGTTGAAGCGTGGCTCCCTCGAGGCTGGCAGGCACGGAGGGAGAGGGAGGGAGCAATGGTCCCAAGTGTGATCCTAACCAGATCCTGGGGGTGGGCCCAGCCAGGGGGAGCACCCCTATTGCTCACCAGTAATCCCCAGTATGGGAGTGGGTTAGACCCCAACTCCAGTAGTCCCTTTGGCAGCCTCGACGGGGGAGCCCATGGAATAAGGGGATCACTGCCTGCCTTCTATTTCCAAGAAGCGTAGAGATGTTATCAATGTTGGAGAATCTAATTACCACAACTGTCCTGATGAGGACTGAGACATTAACTGGATAAGAGAGGCAGAAGTGCCCCCAGTTATTTTAATTATTCAGACTCAGTCATATCTGATTGGACGAAGTCAAACTCATCCTGGCTGATAGTTCCACCCACTATGGAGAATCACTAAATCTCCAGAACCATAAACCCTACAAACTTGAAATTTGGCACATATCCTCTTGGCTTCTAGGTGCTTGCTAAGAAAGGATTCTTCCAAATGACCATCAAAGCATTAGTATTTCATATATTATTATTAACATGCTCTGATGTTAATTAGTTATATGTTCTACTCCCCCTCCCAACCTGCAAATAACTCTGGAAAGAACAGGATAGCATACGAGAGGATTCTGTGGGGAAAGTCTGAGGGAGAGAAGGGCATAGGATAGGGTAGGCTTTTGTGAGGCAATCCTGAGGGAGAGAAGGGGATAAGTTAGGGGAGGCTTCTATTGAGCACGCCTGAGGGAGAGAAGGGGAGAGGAGAGGCTGATCATAACTACTCATTAATTTTCAAGCTGTAAGTGTCGATTTATCAAGCCCGATCACATAGTTTTGTAGCGGAGCACGGATATTCAGCTAGTTCTTAATAAAACAGAGTTGAGATTCTTTGCTTGAAATTGTCAGAATTATGTTATTGGCTTTAAAATCCCCAAATAAACATCATAGTTCAAACACAAAAACAAAAAAGCAAATAAAAAATCCAAAACAAAACAAAATAATATGTGATTTTTACACATTTTACACAAAATAACGTGATTCATTTTCAAAATTTCAGAACATCTAGTGGGATTTATTTAGACGTTGCTATTGAAATATGGCTAAAAAGCTAAGGAAGTGAATGGCTATATGATTAAACTGTTGGAGAATTTAAACAGAGCAATTCATATTCAACAATAGGAAAATTGAATATCACATTTATTCTGAATATTATACCAAGAAAACTGATAAAAATTAAGTATTTCTTCTCCAGTACAGATTGCCAAAATAGATAACTCATTTCCTAAATACTGGAAATGCAATAATCATAATAGAACATTCTTTCCTATTTGATGACAATGTCATAAACTTAAAAAATTCTGGAAGATGATTTAGAATTAATTTAGATGTAGAATGAAATACTTTTCAAAGGCTGGATTCTCTTTTCTGGTAGCTGTTCCTTTGTTAAGGAACACCAAATCTTAGATCCCTACAAAGAATACTGAGTTGACTTCATATATGTAACAGATGCCAGGATACTTTATTACTTTTACTAAAAATCATACAAAATTCCCTTTTTTTAAAAAAATGGCAAATTAAATGGAATGATTCATTAATATTATTTCATATGGAAAAATACAGAATTTAATTCATTTTGGAAACCAGTTCTGAATTATTTTTCTAGAAATAGATTTAGACTATATTTTAATTTAAGGCCTTGATATATTAGCTGATTTAGTAAATAAAGACAAAATTTTAGAAGAATAGAATAGAATAGAACATTTTTAAAATTAGACATAATTATGATTTATATTGAATTATTGTACTAGTCATTTCTGAGTATTGACTTGATTTTAATAATGTTTTGAAGTCTTAAACTGATAGAAACATGAATATAGTACTAATCTAATGTTAGCTTTATTTGTTTTTCAGTTTTATAAAGCTTGTAAATGTCTTTTCTTTTTCTTTGATTTTTAACTACCATTAAATTGGTTTTTTTAAAAAAAAATATTGTTATTATAAAGGAGACAGAGGGAGGATCTTTTTTTCAGAAAAGAAAACTGACATAACTAGCATAATGTATCAGTCATGACTATATGCCTGATACAAAAAAGAAATAAAACTAAGTTTAAATCTTTAGTATAGTCTATAAAAACCTTTCTATAAATAAGTATTTTCTTATCTTATTAGGTTCTTTTTTTAATATGCCAGTATATTCAAAACAGAACCTTACTTGATGGTGTTATGGCCTTTGCAAACATCTATGGCCTAGAACAATATTTCTAAAATTAGTATCTACAGCAGTGTAGGCAAACCTATGAAATACGTTAAATGGGTGAAATGACAGTGCTTACACAGTTAGTGAGATCCGGCAATTTGATTACATTACTGAAACCAGATACAATCAATTGATAATGAGGTGAGGTCATGACAATTTAATAGACAAACAATCTGAGGGAGCAAATAAAGTAATTAAAAATGGAAAATGGTTTTTAACGGTGAGATATACTGGCAAATAATTGTGAATTGTCCTGGCTCGGTTCTTGTGCCAGGAAATATAAACTTTCATATCCTGGCAATTACTGAACATATTATCCCACTCTCATGAAATGTCTGAGTAAACTAGTAGCAAAATTATTAAAGAAGCCAATGGTGCTTTCAAGTACAGGGTATACTCAAATACTTTGTAACATTGATTCAAAAGCTACTCACCTTGATTTAAGGGCTGATCCAAAGCAAGATTCATGCCTGTTATCAATTAACCCAGAAAAGCAACCAATGTTACTTTCAACATAATGGAATTTAATTGACTGGGAGAGTAGACATTTTAAATAAGTGCATGAATATAGAAACTTATTTTTTATTGATTTTTTAAAAAAAATGTCCCTTCAGCTTTTTAATTTGCTGACAGAATTAGTTGACATTTGCATATTTATTCCTCCTATGAAGATCAGAACTATTTAACCAACAGACTAAGTGACTTTTGTGCAAAAGCAAGTAATTATGCGATTCAGGTCATTAAAGAAATGACCTGCCACTTGTTGAAGCATCAATTTTATATATTGTACAAAAGTCCTTTAGGAAGAAAACTTTGAAATTAGAAACTAACTGAAGGAATTGATTGATTTTGGACACACTTAACTTATACAGATATCATGCTGCCCTCCTTCAGTAACTACATTTTATTTATATAACATTTATTTATTTACATTGTATTTTGGGAGTGATCCATAATACTTTCAATAATTTTTATACTGATTAAGAATCAGGCAATACATTGCAAAAGGCACTCAGTTCTTCTGGTAAGAGTATTCTCCTGGTCACCATGACTGGAAAACTATTGATGAATCATTTCCTAGAATTGGAAGATAAAACAGTTTGTCTATATTCAACTATATTTTTAAACCATCTTATCTCCCCATATCTCATCTATTTATTTTATTTTTTTTGCAGGATCCAATCTGGATTGGATCCTACAATATTATTCTGGGAGACATATATTTGACTCCATTCAGATTTTTGTCCACTTATCAACCCCTTCGCAATAACTCGGAATGAGCATTATTCATAATTATAATTTTCAGACACATTGCCCAACTTTCTCCAGTGTCTCAAAGCACCACATCACTAATGAATCTTTCCCCCCAATTCAAATTACTTTCTATAGAATCCACTTCATCACTTCATGCAGACATCTGCAGCATTCTGAAGAGTCCTGCTTTTGCCCCACAGTTTGGATTCCAATGAATTTGATATGCATCACATTTAGAAGTATCATAATTTATAAAATCTCCAAGAAAACGAAAATAAAAACAAAGTCCAACTGATGCTATCTTAATCAGAGTATTGGACAGCTGCCGTTTTCTTTTACATTCTTTTGAAATCACATTTTTCCAAACTTATAAGATAGGGCTGTCAAACCCATGTTGTCACAGCGGTGTCATGTGATATATTGACGCTTTTAACCCTTTGCTAAACTGGGCATGGGCATGGCCCACACATGATGCATCTGGCCCGCGGGCACGAGTTTAACAGCCCTGTTATAAGATAATCAGGAATTTTACATATATTATTATTTTGCAATTAAATAGGTGTAGAGTCTAGTCCTCTGAAAAACTGACTTCTAGGTGTACTTCATGATCTTATTCAATTCAGATTGACATCAACATATTCCCCTTTTTTTCCAGTGGATCATTTTGACACTAAGTGATATTTTTGATATGGTTTTCTATAATGTTGATGGGAAAAACAACTTTTGGGGTTTTTGTTTTTTGCTTTGCTTTTTTGTATACATACTGTTTGCTTAATGAGAAATTGATGAATGATGACATCTGGCAAGAAGGAAAAACATATGGTCTAAATAGATGTTTCTATAGAGGTTAAAACTGGCTGTGCAGTTTTCTATGGTTACCATTATGATTGACAAGAACATAAAATAAATCATTCATTTCTCTCCCCTCTGAGCTGGTCCTCTGTATCATCAAAGACACTGGGGGGTAAATCTGCAATGCGGTACATAAGAAATTAGACACGCAAGATCCATTAACATAAATGGGATTTGTGCACCCAATTCCCCACGCACTGTGTAGAAAATCTACCCGTAGGATAAAATATTAATGTTTTCTTCATTCTTCTTTTCATTTCAAATATAATTGCCTTTTTTTTTAACATGGGAGGAATGCCTAGCATGTTATGTAAAATATTGCTTAACAGCCTTTACGACTGATACTAAAAAGGAAAAGAGGGGGATCATACATCTGATTTGCTAAAGAAGAAACAAAGAACATACATTGCAAAATGATAAAAATGGTAATAACATGACAGGTCAAGTTGCTCCATTAAACTCTAATTACTTTACTTCTGAAATCATCCAATGGATTTGTTCTTGTCCCATAAGTGACTTTACTAAAAGCACCTTGCATTGCATAGGAGAAACAAAATTAATCAATTACATTTCATGTATTTATTTGCTTTTTTTCTTTCTTGATATTCGTGAAGGCCTTTATATATAATGTCACAGAAACAGACTACTTTTTATTTACTACACATAACAACAAACAAAGCAATATGATAATTTCTATTAAGCAATATCCTTTGCCTCTTCAAGGAATGAGAAAATATGTGGATTATTTAAACTGTTTAGAAGAAATAAACTTCATTGATATAACATTGGATAGAATAATGGTCTCATTGCATGCATTTCTTTATATCATTTTATTTTTGGGTGCGCCATTGAGTATCCCCCCCAAAAAAATCTCTTTGGCGAAAAAACAAAACTGGCTATGTAGCTAACTTTAAAAGCCACTACAAAAACTTATGCTACCCGATAAAGACCAAATGCACCAATTATCACATCAAACAAGAAGAAAACCACCTGTGCACAAAATCCGTGCCTTCTATAATTTTATAAACAACAAACTTAAGGACTCGAGATCCATCCCACCTCTAAAAGGACCTAACGGTAAAGAATGTAATGGCTCAGTCTTTGTAAACAGCAATGGCTCATGCCCAATATTTCCTAGCCGTACCACAGATAATTACAATGATCTAATACATATCGACCTTACAGAAGATAATGTTGAAAAGACACTATGCAATCTAAAATCATCTCTATGTATTGGACCTGACGGTCTATGTGCCTACATCTTAAAAAAGCTTTTTTAAAAATGCTTCGGCCATAGCAGAATCTCTAAGCACAATCTTTGAAAAATATCTCAGGACCAGCTCCTTGCCCAACTAGCCACAGTCATCCCTATCTTCAAAAAGGGAGACCCCAGCCTAGTTGAAAATTACAGGCCAATCTCTTTATGTTGTGTCACCTGCAAAGTCATGGAATCAATCATTAACTAATCTATTACTGTCCACTTAGAGACAAACAACCTACCAAACAATCTAACAAACAATTTGGTTTCAGAAAAAAATTATCCTGTAATCTACAACACCTACACTGCAAAAACATATGGACTACACAACTCGATCAGGGCAAAGCAATAGATGCAATTTACATAGACTTCTGTAAAGCCTTCGATTCAGTGGTACATGACAAACTACTTCTAAAACTAAAATCTTATGATATTTCTGGACCCCTGCATAAATGGATAACTGTGTTCCTGTCAAATAGGCAACAAGTGGTCAAAATAGGGAGCGCTCTATCAAATCCTGTACCTGTTAACAGCAGTGTCCCCCAAGGCAGCGTTTTAGGGTCAACACTCTTTATATTTTACATAAATGACCTTTGTGATCATATTATAAGCAATTGAGTTCTCTTCACTGATGATGTACAACTATTCAACACCACCGACAATGCTGCTACCATTCAAAAAGACCTTGACATGTCAGAATAGTCAAATAAGTGGCAATTTCAAATCTCAACCAATAAATGCTCTGTCTTACACATTGGCAAAAAAAATATCAAAACATAAACTACAAGTTGGATGGACACGACCTTGTAGACAACCCTCACTCTATCAAGGACCTTGGGGTACTCATCTCTAATTATCTAAGTACCAGAGCCCACTGTAACAACATTGCCTAAAAGGCATTAACAGTTGTTAACCTAATCTTGCATAGCTTCTTCTCTGGTAATATTGTACGTTTAACGAGAGTATACAAAACATTTGCTAGACTAATTCTCGAATATAGCTCATCTGTCTGGAACCCACACTGCATATTGGACATTAATACAATTGAGAATGTCCAGAGATATTTCACGAGAAGAATCCTCCACTTCTCTGTTCGCAACAGAATACCTTATGCCACCAGATTTGACATTTTGGGCTTAGACAATTTAGAACTATGTCACCTTCGGTCCAACAAGTGTAGCACTTAAAACTATCTGCTACAATGTCCTACCAGTCAATGCCTACTTCAGCTTCAATCGCAACAATACACAAGCACACAATAGATACAAACTTAAGGTAAACTGCACCAAACTTGATTGCAGGGAATACGAATTCAGCAACAGAGTGGTCAATGCCTGAAATGCACTACCTGACTCTGTAGTTTCTTCCCCAAACCCCCAAAGCTTTAACCTTAAACTGTCTACCGTTGACCTCACCCCATTCCTAAGAGATTTGTAAGGGGCGTGCATAAGCGCACCAACGTGCCTACCGTCCCTAACTTAATGTCCCCATATATTTGTAACCATATCATGTATATACATTTATGTATTCACAATCATGTTTATACTTTCTCTGTAATCTTATATATGCTTGACAAATAAAATAAAATAAATTTAAATAAATTTAAATAAATTTAAATAAAGTAAGATAAGATAAGATAAGATAAGATAAGATAAGATAAGATTAGATTAGATTAGATTAGATTAGAGGCAGAGGCAGAGGCAGAGGCAGAGAGAAGTGCCATTATTTAATCCCTGGGACTGAGCGAGGAAGATTGGTCCAAGGTCATTCAATTGAATAATGCCTAAGGCAGGACCAGAACTCAGGTCTCCCGGTTTCTAGTCTGATGCCTTAATCAGCATAATATAATCTTATATTATCTTTTGTAAAACAAGTGGCAACCAGTGCAGGTCTTTTAGCCCAAGAACGATATAATCTCTACACTTTGTCATGGGGAAGCAGCTTTGCAAAGATGGGATATAAACCAACCAAAAGTATGCAAGGTTTGCACTAGTTCTAATTGTATAACACGTGTTTTTCTCCATAGCTACCATTTGTAAAACTAGCGATAGCTAAGGATGAAGGATCACTCCCAGTGCTTTGCAAAAGTGCGACTCCATCTTAAATAACCAGTCTCTGCATCTAGTTTTCTACTGACAAATAGCATCTTGATCTTGTGTGAATTTAGTTTTGTTCTCTTTTCCAGCAAAGTTGCTGCTGAAGTTTCAGCAACAAGATTGGAGACTGCTTCAAAAACTGAAAGGAGGTGAGGTTGAAAGTTTTATTTTTCTTTTTTCTTGATCTTCTGGGTCCAAAGACACAAATATGAAGGCACAGATTTGCAAGTAACAATGCAGATATCTTAAGGATAGTATCCCATAAATAATATATGACAAGCAAAGGTTTGCTAGGATACATTTTTTATTTTAACAAAGTTTTTTTTTAATGAAAGAACTAAGACAGATAAAACTAATGTAATTACCTGAGCTGGAAGAGAGCCAATCCAAGGCTCTTCAAGAAAGAAAAGAAAGCTTTCTTCCCTCCGCCCTTCAAATCAAGTCATTCTTGCTGATTGTACAGCAGAAGAAGGTGGGTGGGTAGAGGGAAAAATAGGGATAACATGATGTTCAGTTCTTGTTTCTTTGACATAGCGCAAAGAATGCTAGTTGGCAGAATGCAACAAAAGTGAATTTTTCTTTGCTCCTTTTTCATTGCAGAAGTTTTAGAAACATCTGTAACATTGTAGAACATACAGGTGAAACTTGAAAAATTGGAATATCATGCAAAAGTTCATTTATTAAGAACTCAATTACTTTGGAATACTGTAATTGAGTTGGAAAGGACCTTGTGGGGCTTCTTGTCCAACCCCTTGCTCAAGCAGGAGACCCTCTACCATTTCAGACCAATTCAGTCTCTTTTTGAAACCCTCCAGTGATATAGCATCCACAATTTCTGGAGGCAAGCTATTCCATTGGTTGATTGCTCTGACGGTTAGAATTTTTTTCTATAGTTCTACGTTGCTTCTCTCCTTGGTTAGTTTCTATACATTAATTCTTGTCTTGCCTCGCCTTGGTGCTTTGGAAAATAGTTTGACCCCTTCTTCTTTGTAGGAGCCCCTCCAAGATTGGAATACTGATATCATGTCTCCCTTAGTCCTTCTTTTCATTAGACTAGATCAGGGGTCTGCAACCTTAAACCGCCCAGAGTCTTTTGGGAGTTGGGCGGCCTATAAATACAACGAAATAAATAAATAGAAAGAGTTTTGGCATTTGGAAACCCAAGAAGAGGGATTAGGGAAATCAGGAGACTCAGGAATTTCAAATGAATATAAAGATTTATTGCAAACTTAAGTTCTCTACAAGAATCTGACAAACTAATCGTTAAGGGAAATGAGTGGAAGATAAGAGAGGCATTCAAGGTGGGCTAGACTTAGATATATTGCGAGCACGGAGGGACTCATGACTTATGACACTTTTAATCCCTTCCTTGGGCTCAACCTGGTCATCTCCTACAATTATTTGTGGTGTGTGTGTGTGTGTGTGTGTATGAATGAAATTTATATAAATGGAAAAGTTTGATTAATTTGTTTATAATAAAGGTATGAAAGTAGTAGGGAAGGTGATAAGTTCTAAATGTGGGGCAGAAGACTTTTTGATGATGTCAGGAGTTGATTCTCAGGTGAAAGGAATTAGAGCAAAAATGCAGAAAGATGAACTACTAGTTCTATTCAAGAAAATATAAGAAAACAGATGAATTTCCAAAGAGAAAGACTGGAAAGAAGATGTAAGGAATGGATTATGGAAGCTACTGGGAACAAAGTGAAAAGATTTAAGTTTCAAAGTACCACAGAACTGAGTGATGTTATACTACTAAGAAAAAGAAAAGATGCCTGATGGAATGATGAAGTGAAAGAAAATGTGGATGAGATAAAATGCACAGAATGCTATGATAGAAAAATGAGGATGAGTAAGATGCATTTGGATAGTAAGGATTACAGTAGTTGCAACAAATATAGTCAAAAACAACAATTGAGCTAACAAAATATTTAAAAAGACAGAGAAAACAGAATTTTTGGGGTGAAAATAAAAACTTGTATTCGTTGTGCAACTTGTTTAAGACATATGAAGACAAGCTAGAATTGATGAGTGTTCTATCATGCAAAGGGAAATATCACAAGAATGAATACAAAATGGACAGGAAGATTATAAAGCACATCCAGGAATTGTTTTGCATAATTTTTATCATGGTTGTAAAGGATAATCATGAGCAAAACGTGAAAAGTTAGTATGGCAAACACGATTTTTGTCCAATGGATTATTCAGAAATACAGGAAAAAAGCACTGTGCATGTATAATTTAGGGAAAGAGTATAATGAAAAATGTAGGGTTGAATTAAGGAATGCTCTTTGCAGATATGGTGCTAAATGTTGATTGTATGCAATAAAAGCAGTATAAATCGGAAGTAAAGTATGTGTGAAAATAAATAGAAACTTGAGCATTAAATAGTTCGTAATACAAAAATGTGTGATACTGTGGATCCTTGATTAAAATATTTATGGAAAATGTCTGATAAATATTTTTAGTCATACTAGGTATGTTAATTGAGAAAGTAAACACAAATGTAGCTGTTTGAAATGATGCTATGTTGGCTGAGAACGTGACTGCACTGCAATGAATGTTAACTGTATCCAAGACTGACAAACTTTTGTTTGATACTGAATATGGAATGAACAATTTCAAGATACACATAAACAATGAAAAAATAGAATAATGAGAATTTATATACCTTGATAGAATGATTACAAAAGAAGGAAGTGTAAAAAAAAAAAGGCTGTGCAGTCTTACATATCATGAGGTCTATTGCAAAGGAGGAATGTTGAAAAGGGTGAAAAAAATGCTCCTTCCCACTTTTTTATAGGAAAATAAGATTGGGTATGTTGGACAATTGTAAAAATAAATTGAATGCTAAGAATTAGGGAAAGTTATAATTGGATATAACTATTGATAATCTAAAAATAAACAGGTGATAAATTTTTTTATAAGAGTGGTGATAGAATGGTGTATGGACATGGGGAAAAGAAAGGATGGTTGGTGTTACATATGGCTGTACGTAGCACAGATTTGCCTAGCCACTGCTGATCGGCTAGTCTAGCAGCAGGAGAAATAAACCGCTGTCAGTTATATAAAAGAGGCATCCCTGCAGCCTGCCAGCAGTTTGTATTGCTTACATCTAGGACAGTGATGGCGAACCTATGGCACAGGTGCCACAGGTGGCACGCGGAGCCATATCTGCTGGCACACGAGCAGTTGCCCTAACTCAGCTCCAATGTGCATGTGCGTGCCGGCCAGCTGATTTTTGGCTCACATAGAGGCTCTGGGAGGGCGTTTTTGGCTTCCAGAGAGCCTCCAGGGGGATGGGGGAGGCTCCAGGGAAGCCTTTGGAGTCTGGGGAGGGCAAAAAACAGGCCTACCAGGCCCACCAGAAGTTGGGAAACTGGCTGTTTCTGGCCTCAAGAGGGTCTCCGGGGTGGTGGTGGGAGAAGCCATTTTCGTCCTCCCCAGGCATTGAATTATGGGTGTGGGCACTCACACATGCACGATAGTGCGTGCACATGTGCTTTCAGCACCTGAGGGAAAAAAGATTCGCCATCACTGATCTAGGAGATTAAAAGGTATTGAACTGTTCCTGTGTCTCGTTCATTCTTTCGCACCCACATCTAACAGTTTGTAAGACAAAAAAGAAAAATATGAATGTGTTGGTTGGTAGAAACTAATTTTAACTGTGCCATCTTTCTTTTTCTTTTTCTTATCTCATCTCTTTAATTTCTTGGCTTATTATTTCTTCCCCCTTTTCTATGCACTGCATACTGTTTTTAGCTTGAAAATAAATAGTGCGATGTTGTCTATGTACCTTTGCTAAAAGTGAAAGAATTGATCAAAATGAAAATTAGTTGGAAGTGAAAGGTCTTCCAGATAATGTTGTGTGAGACAGTGAATATGTGTTGCTGCCAGATTCAGTTTCAGATTTGCTCTGAAGATGTTAACAGCATGACTAGTAAAATGTCAGCATGAATTCATTGTCTTATATGACATTGCCAGTAAATCAGTTCACCAATAAATAGCAGCTGGGTAGCTTCTCTCTCGTTCATTTTTTAAATATTTCCAGGATAATTATGTGTTACCTATGACACTGGTAACACATGGTGTCACTGGTTCAGAGCACCTCATCTGCTCCATGCCTTATCCTCTGTGATCTCTGTGTGTTTAGCTGGCAGGTCTAAATAAGAATTTTATTTACTATACATTGAATGTAAACAAAACTTTCTATAAAACCTGGCACCTTCTCTTATTAGAGTTCAAGATACCATAATGTCTGCCTTGCAATGTATATCAGGCAAGAAACATGGATAAATGAGCTCATTCTATTTTATTGGAAAGTTACATTAACAGAATCTTGAAAGACTGAAAGTACTTCTCTCCCAACATTTCTCTTACAGCCTAAAAAACTAGGCAGGGCCCCTTCTGATGCTCTTGCCTCAGCCACATTCCTGCTGTGTCAGCGGGAATGCTCAGTGGTCTTTTATTTGAGCATTTCCTTGGTTGCTCTCAGAGGTGGGTTCCTCCTGGTTTGGACCAGTTCGCCTGAACTGGTAGCAACCTGCTGGTGATGTCATGATGATGTCATGGAACCGGTTCAGTCAGTGCCAATCCGTGGCCTCCACTATCTTTTTTTATTTTAATTTTTTTGCATTTTTAAATTTTTCTTCTGAGCATTCGCAGAAGCCGAGTTTCTGGCACTGTGCATGTGGTCGCCATCTTGTTTTGGGCTCTTTTTTTATTTGTAAAAATTTTTTGGCACCATGCATGCACGCATGCATGAGGCGTGCCCACACAGCGCGGGAAGAAGCAAACTGGCAACAAGGTAAGTTAGAACCCACCCCTGATTGCTCTCCTTGTCCTGTCCCCACCAAGGTCATTCCTACTTATCATTTCATATGGATTGCTGATCTCATGTTCAGATGAGCTTAACAATGGTTTTTGTCTCTCAGCCAGATAGTAACAATGCTTTTGCACACTGACTAGTTAGGACTGTAGATTAGTCTATATATGGTAGGTGCAATGTCAGGTGCAATGGGACATGATTCTGCCTTGTGTCTAGAATTAAAGCAGAATTGTCAGTTAGGTGTGCTTGATGTCTTAGCCTGCTCTGCTTGTTTCTTCAATGAAGATTTCTATGCCAGGAATGTATACCAACAATATCCTGGATTTCAAGTTATTAATTGATTTTTGAGGCTATTCTGTACATAAACTATTTTCTTTTAAACATAGCTTCAAGTTTAGTCCAAATTCCTTTTTGATGAGAGATGGGAGACAGAAGTATTAAAGTCTCTACAAGTTATAATACTTTGCCAACTTGATGCCCTCCAAATATGCTGGATGACTGCTTCCAACATTCCCATCCAATCATGGACACACAAAACTCAGATGAAGATACAATCCAGCAAGGCATCAACTTCCAAGAGGCTGCTCTACGGAATACAAACTACCTTTTAATTTATCCAGAAACCTGCAGGATTGAACCTTGCAAAATTGTTTGGGAAACATGTCTAGAGAGAGTAGCCTTTTCAAACATGTAGTTGTAAAATAGAATACCACAGGCTTTTTTGTCCTATATATCGTTGGCTGGAAATTCAAATAAATTTAGCCTGTAACATTTAACATGCTGGAAAAGTACCATACTAGATATTTTATAGAAGCTCATCAGAGATTCCTCAGGTTTTTTCACCTGTATTTCAGCAATGTAAATATGTCATAATGGCATTTTCTCCGCATTTTCATTCTGTGTTCCTATATAAATCACAGTGTAGAAGAATATACAGTTGTTCTAACTTTTGTTTTTAATCAATGGAACAAATGAAAATTCCTTGATTTATTTTACATCAAGAATCTGAAACTGAGCATTTCTAGGGAAAATAAATCACAGAGAGATTTCTTCACTCTAATTTTAAATAGATCTAAAAAGAACAGTTTTTCTTAAAATGAGTTATTTGGGCAGAAATGGATTTTGCATTAAATTGTACCTATGTTATGCTAGGTCTCAGCTGTAATCAGCTGAAAGCCTGATATACCAACCAGTGCAGTGTGCCAATTTATTTTTCTGAATCTCTTTTTGAATACATTTTTGTACTAACACATATTGAAAACTTAAATGGACAATTTCTTGTAATAAAAGTGTCTCTGACAAAGAATATGTTGTCATGTTCTTTTTTCAAGTCTGGATAATATAGAATGGTTTACAACCATGATGGCGAACCTATGGCACATGTGCCACAGGTAGCACGCAAAGCCATATCTGAGGGCATACGAGGCATTGCCCTATGTCAGCTCCAGCATGCATGTGTGTGCTGGCCAGCTGATTTTTGGCCTTCCAGAGGGTAGGGGGAGGCCATTTTCACCCTCCCCAGGCTTCAGGAAATCCTCCAGAGCCTGTAGATGGCAAAAAAACTGACCCAATGGGCCTACCAGAAGTTCAGAACTTCTCGTAGGCCCATTTTTTGCCCTCCCCAGGCTTCAGGAAAG
>JANHGD010002965.1:15503-25860 GCA_027560375.1 Imantodes cenchoa
ATGTGTATTATTAGGTGTTGTTATCTCTTTGGGCCATGTCAATGTCTTAGAATTGTAGAATATGAATATGTTTTTAAAGTTTAAATTCAATAAAAGATTAAAAGAAAAGAAAAGCTCCTCAGTTAAAGAAATAACTGAGATAATATTTGTCTTCTTATAAATGTACTTATTTTAAAATAACTACATATTGTCTCTCACACACAAACAATTTGTGTAAGGAACTGTTTGGCGCTGTTGGAAAAAATCATCCAATCAATATCTGCACCTGTCGTATGATTCAAACAATGTGACACTAAGCTAGCCATTATTCTTATTAATGTTTTGTAGCTTGGCCTGAAAAGTGATTTCCATCAGTTATAGAAGTATAATGATTATGTACTAATAAATGCTGGGACCCTATCCCGAACAAATTTTGCCTGTGAATGGCAAAATATAGCATGGTACAAAAGCTTATCTCCAACAATGGTAAGTAGTTACAAATGCAAAAACTAGGTAATTGTAGATCTGAGTGAACTCACAGAAAATGAGAGCCGATCCAGAAAGCATAGGCTGCCTGAGTTAGCAGCAAACACCCACTTTAATGAGTTGGGCATAATTTTCTGGTGATTGATGGTTCAGCTCATTGGATGCCAGCAATTTCTAATTACCTACTAATTCAGAAACCAGACAATACAACATATGAGCTAAAATGCCTGTGGGTGAGTATGGAATTATCCATTTAAGTAGATGTATTCAATCTAGTTATGAAAATTACAGCCACCAATTCACAAAAATATGTGAAAAGCCAGCTATCAAAACTGTCTTTACCTAGACAATTTGCCATGCATAAGAATTATCTCCAAAGTATATAATAATAGGCAAGGAAATTGGGGGTCTTGGCTTAATCTTTGACTCAAGATATACATACATACATACATACATACATACATACATACATACATACATACATAAATAAATAAATAAATAAATAAATAAATAAATAATTTTGGGGAAAACATGGTACATCACCATGTATTTGATTTATAGCCAAGCTTCCTACCAAAATCGGTTTTCAAGACAGCTAACAATGATTTAAAATATTTCTGCGGATTCTTCTCTAAGAACTATCAGAGCAGAGGATAAATATGTGTTAATTAACTGATGAAGAAGCATCTCTGTTTCATTATCTACCATTTTAATATTTGCCTTGCCCTGTCTTTCGGTTATCCCAAGTTCTATTCCTAAAAAAAGCTGACCTGTAGTTAATTCTTGGAACAGAATCCTCTGACACACAAGCTTTAGAAATAATGTCCTGCAATAGAATCATTATAATTTGCTCACTTTAAGCAAGGCAAATAAGGATCCTTCTACTCATATCTTCCAAAATCTATGATTTCCTCAATGAAATAAAATAAATAAATAAATAAATAAATAAATAAATAAATAAATAAATAAATAAATACGATGTGTCTATGTGCGTATATACAAACCCATGCACAAACTCTGGCTATTTCAGACAATGCGTACCAACTTTATACCACCATGATTTCAGAGTTAAAGCTCTCAAGTTACATGCTCAGCTAAGTCTACAGACAGCACATTAATGTCAATTTACAGTGGATGTGTTTTGATGAGCCTGTGATTCTTCTCCCTTCACTAGCTTCCACCCTGCTTCTTTTAACAGCTGCCCAATAACTATCTAAAGACATTACTTAATTGCTTGGAATTGAAATTTGGAGAACACACACATGATTCTGTGTTGGAACACCAGCTGGCAGTTTGAATTTAGTACACACCAGTTTGTATTGAGTTGTCATTGCGCTTTTCCAGTTCTAATCACCAATTATGACTCTATTAGCCATTGTTGGCAGTTCATCTGCTCCTGCATCGGCTTAGGGGGACTTCAAAATGGACCTCTGATCTTCAGGTTTCCGCTTCGCTGAGTCCTTAGCGCAACGGCTGTCATCACGAGACACCGTGGAGGGAAGGCATTGTCTCCGCGAAGGTAACTACACCTGACCTTACAACAATTTACGGAGAAAATATCTATCTGATGGTGGCATGAGCGCCATTTCTTTTAAACTGACTTGCAATGGCTCCGCAGATTAGAAGCAACGGGATAAATCTATGACCAGCTCACCAGACACTTCATTAAATCCCTTGCCTTGTAGAGCACTAATAGAATCACAGTTCTCGTTAGCTACTGAATAAAAGATCAATCACGCACTCTGAGAGCTCTTGCTACAAGCTTCCAAAGGAAACTAAGGAAAAGGGAGGAGAGAGAGAGAGAGAGAGAGAGACAGACAGACAGACAGACAGACAGACAGACAGACAGACAGAGTGGGGGAGAGAGAGAGAGAGAGAGAGGGAGGGAGGGAGCGAGCGAGGGAGAGACAGAGAGGATCATAAGAAAGATGCGGAATGGCCTCTCTGCAAGTTGGTTCAATTACCTTTCCCACAACAGGCTGATAAAGTAATACTCCAAGGAACTTGTTAAGCCTCTTCTCAAAAGCTGCTCTCTAATATACAGAGTACCAAGGCCTGGTCAAAAGTTCATAACGTGCATATGTAAAAAGGTACTAAATTGCCTGAGGGCTAAAACCAGAGGAGTTTAATTGCAGCAAAATGCCGTAAATGGTCTACGGAGGATCCTTCTCTGGGATCCAGGTTATATCAGCTGTTGGAAAAGTTTGGAACATAAAACGCTGTACAATCATCCTTGCTTAAGTGGGGCTGGAGATACTGGTTGTAGGGTTTTGCACCAGTGCTGGGTTTTAATGATTGAAAATAGAAAGGAAAATTCACAGATTCCCTTAATAGAAACACAGAGTTAAAAAAATCTACAGTTCATAATTCATAATCATACAGCCCAAAATGCAGACGTTAAACAGGAATACATATTCTAGAGTGCGACAGACATAAATCTTGCTAAGCGGAATAAGATGTTTGAAATAAACTTGCCTTAGTTTTATTATTTTACACACACACACACACACACACACACACACACGTGTGACAAGTTTTAGCAAGATCCTATTACAGTTGTTGTTATTGCAGTAGGTGCTTTGGTGACTATATTCAGTGTGTGGTGTATGTGTGGTGTGGTGTATGTGTGGTGTGGTGTGTTGATGATTTAATTCCATTTTACCAAACATTGCATTCTCTCCAACTTCATTTGCTGACATAAGGAACATTCTTTGGTGATGAAATATTCATTCATTCATTCATTCATTCATTCATTCATTCATTCTGTCAGCTCTGGAAGCCATATTAGCATCACATTCTTGCGCTGCCACATTGTTGTGCTTGGGAAATTAAGAGGGGGGATTTAGTAGAGGGAATGTAGTTAGACATAATAGCATTCTTCTTTTCGGTCAAGGTCGTGGTCTTCCTGCACCTGGAGGAGGAGTGGTTGAAGGGATGGCTCTAGTTGCAACAGATGGTGATTGGACCATGTGATGGATTGATGGGTGCAGGGGGTGGATTTGGGTTTTGATTTACTGAGCGAAACCAAAATCTGAGAGATTCGGGTTTTCCCAGATGTGCCAGTATACTCACTCTACTAAATGGGAATGCCTGTCTTGGACTTTTTTATGGGAGTTTGGTTCTTCTGGAATGCGGACACATTCATTCAGTCATGCATTCAATTTCTATAGCTGCCCAACTCAATTAGTCATTGAAATATCCAAAATCAATTTTCAATAATAATGTGGTTGGGTGTTAATAGTGTTCTAAGACACCAAGCACCATACCTGATAAAAACGTATTGCTGTGGATTTCTTGATAGGAAGAAAATGTCCTCTGGAATACTCCACAACTAATAACACCTTCGAAAGAACTTTGTACCTGCTCATTAACTGAAGGTTGAAAACACTTTTGTGGCCCTATTAGCCAGAGGTGAAATCCAGCAGGTTCTGACAGGTTCTGGAGAACCGGTAGCAGAAATTTTGAGTAGTTAGGAGAACTGGCAAATATCACCTCTGGCTGGCCCCCGAGTGGGGTGGAAATGGAGATTTTGCAGTATCCTTCCCCTGGAGTGGAGCAGGAATGGGGATTTTGCAATATCCTTCCCCCAGGAGTGGGGAGGGATTGGGGATTTTGCAATATCCTTCCTCTGCCACTCCCACCAAGCCACACCCACAGAACCGGTAGGGAAAAAATTTGAATGTCACCCCTGCTATTAGCAGTAACCTGCCACATCTCTTTCTAATGAGAAGTGTGCAAACTTGGTTCAACAAACTATGCATAACCCAAGGAAGAGGTATTTCTGAACAAATTCTATCATATCAGCCAGGGTGACTATATAAACCCAGATCTCCTAACATAAAACATGGAACTGAGTGATCTCAGCTTTAAAATTTAGCCTGCCCTGACCGATTCGTAATTTAATAATTAATTATAATTTAATTTGCATTGTTTTGCAAGCAGCGGGATATTAAATGCCGAGTCCCATGTGGTATATTATTTTCTAGTCTTCCTCCCAGTCCTAACTCAGCAGCCTCTGTCTTCTAAAAAAAAAAAGTGACAGTTAGCATTATGATCTGCTGGCTTTGTTCTACTGCAAACGAACAAAAGAATAACTGGTTTTGCTCTAAAGTGTCAGCAGCAAAATCTTTTCAATGGATAACGGGAAACGGTGTGTGTGTGTGTGTGTGAGTTGATAATTCATTTACTTGACCTCGAGAGAATAGTTTTGATGAAAGTGTACAGAAGCAGAGCTGTGGTGGTAAGAGCATTTGTTGTGATAAATACAACTCTCGGAAAATGACAAACCAATAGCATCTGACAACAAAGTGAAAATATAACACACACTTTCATCTGTTTACTCTTGACATTTGGTGCTGAAACATGGCCAGTTAGTCAAGCCGGCAGTGAAGTACAAGTCTCCCAAGACCAGAAGGAAATATCACTCTTTTAAAAAAGAAAAAGAATAAAAGAAAAAGAAAGGGGGGGAAAGGGGGAGGGAATGGAGGAAATTCGGAAGCAAGGAATACTTTCAGCATTAAGTAAAACTCAAAAACATTAAGACGCAAATGTGCCTCTGTGAGGTTTCTATAATTTAAAAATCTATGAAGCTATCTTGTTTCCTGTCTGTTACCCTGCACATACTGTATAATTATTTGCTCGAACACTTTCCTAACTTAATCAAGACTGACAGATTACAAAGTTGAGCTTTGTCCAAACTAAAAGCTGTTTTACTTATCACATACCAGACAGTATATCATATCGGTTCAGGAGCCAATCTTGGCTTTCAAACAAGTAGCAGTGAATATGTGCCATTTTTCAATCGCCTGTGAAAGCTGTTGTGTATGAGAACGTATCTGATACTATCTGCTTTGGATATTTAAAATAATGTTTTCTCTAGGCAAATAGTAATAATGATGACGATTGGGATTAGAAAAGTGTTAAGCATTATAACAATGCCACCTTGCCTTTAAAAAAAATAAGAAATATGTCATTATTTACTGGCTGCCTATTGGTCTCCGAACGCAATTCAAGGTGTTGGTGATTACTTTTAAAGCCCTATATGGCTTGGGACCAATATACCGCCGAGACCGCATTCTACAGCATACCTCCCTAAGACCGATTAGGGCTCATAGAGTTGGCCTACTGGTGGTCCCATCAGCCAAACAATGTTGGCTGGTGGGCCCGTGAGCGAGGGCCTTCTATGTGGCCGCACCAGCCCTCTGGAACACACTCCCCCCCGAGATCTGCGTTATCCCCACCCTGCCAGCCGTCAGAAAAAAAAGTGTCGACAGACCTGGGACCAGGGAATATAGTGAACTATCTGAATCCCTGGTCCCTTGAATGAATGAATGTTTTAAAGAATGTTTTACATTATTAATTTCTGAACGGTGCATGAACTGTGGTTTTTTATATTATTATTGATTACTGCTCATGTACTGTTTTTATTGTTGTGAGCTGCCCTGAGTCCTTCAGGATTGGGCGGCATATAAATTTAATAAATAAATAAATAAACAAACAAACAAACAAACAAACAAACTACAGAATTTCAGCCGGAGTTGGATAACACCCAACAAAGAGGATCTAAATATAACAAAGTGCACTGCCAGATGCAGGTTAAGCTTTCGGCATGTAGTAGTGGTTGCAGTCATTTCTGGCAGGAGCATCAGATTTATTGGTAACCATTTCCCTGACTGAAGGAATAAACAATATTGCAATCAGCTCCCATGGCTTGAAGGGCATTGATGCAGTAACCTGCTAGGTTACAGAATGCATAAAAATATTATTGGGGAGACATGCTATTTTAGCCATGCTGCAGCCTGCATATAAAGCTGTCATCCTGTTAAATCTGAGCAAATCTGCTACCTGTATTGCAAGCTTCCAGAGAACGCCTACATATATTGCCCTGAGTTCCTTTGGGGAATACAGGTGGGATGTAAATAAAGCACAGTAATTCGTCTGTTAATGTATGCCCAGGCTTGCTGCTGCAGGGGACTTTCCCATTCTCTTAGGAAAGAGGAAAACCAGTCTTTACATGCACAGAATTCTAGGTGAAATGAACAGAGAAGGCTATACTGGGAAGCTTCTTGTGCATGTCCTACTTATTTTCTCTTCCCAGAAGGGATTGTTAAATCATATCATGGGAAAGTTAGACTGATTTAAAGCTAAGCACTACTACAAAATGCAAAGTAAGCTCATTTTCACTTCTCTGAAATATAATACAGATAGGATGGGTTGACCATATGTTTTTGTTCTTCTTTTCACTTGGTGGCACATTACATTTTTATTGATCTAAGAGCAAAACGGGGCACTGAATTAACTAACTGAATTTAAAGAAAAAGAAAATGCAGATACAAGGTGGGAGAAGCGTAAGGAAACCATATGAATAGAGAAATGTTAGCTGATTCCTTGTTCTAGATTGAGTCCCTGAACCTGCAATTTACTTTTTTTAAAGTCATCTTGTAATTGCTAATTCTTGCAGCCCACATCATTAGAAAATGTATAGCTATAATGAAATCGATGTCAAATCAGTGTTAAAGGTGACTTAGTACTTATCCCAGTCAAAACCTCAGATGTATGGAGTGACTTATTTGAAACAGTACTTTTCTATACTCACTGCATATTACATGACAGTCACGTATGACTTGAGAACATGCTAATGAAGATAAGGTTTCATTGCAGATAAACATTTATAGAGTAAAATGTAACTTCTAAAATATGAGATATTCATGTATGCAGGTGTTAGGGTTTGTAGACTTGATGTAGCCACTAGTAAGGCCTGCTCTATTGATCCTGTTTTGAGAACAAGGATACTATTATCTCCTTACTTCTATGCTCTTAATTTTACATCACTTGCTTTCTTTTATTAATAGGGATACTCTTCTTTTCTAACATTAGCTGCTTTTTCTTTTGCCATTTTCCTACCCTCTTCTCTTAATACTATAATTATTTGGCCAGAGGGTGTTGAATCACTGTCAAAAATGGATTCCTATCGGCAGTCTTCACAATTAATATCCAGCAGTTTGAGTTAATCTGCACAGCTGTCTGAAAGTTGTAGAGTACTTCAATTCTAACAGGACAGCACTACAGCAGAAAAGTCCCATTAAAACACCTTACATGAACAAAATCAGAAGGTGAAAGATTATTATGTGGTAAATATATATCAAAATATATATAAGGCAATAATTGATGACAAAGCATGTGGTGTTGTAATCTTTCAGGTTAGTAGAAATCCATTTTGTAATTCAGAAATAAGAATATTGATTTTATCTTGGAGTGGGGAGAGAGTGTAGTCTTATGACAATGCAGCATTTTTCACAAGAATATGTTTATAGATTGCCAATATTTAATTTTTTCCCACTATATAATATCAAGGGAGAAAAGATTTTGGGTAATTGTGAGGAAGCCAGGATAATTTTAACATAAGTATGTAAAAGATTAATTTTGTTCTTATTCAGCTCAATTTTTTTCTGCACATTAAATGCAGATACTGAATTTAAAGTTAACTAATCTTATGATAGGCCACTCTGAAACCATTAGTTATTTCCAGTCCCCACTTAAGTTTTCCAGAGAATCCCCAGCAGGGGTGAAATTCAGCAGGATCTGACAGGTTTTGGAGAACTAGTAGTGGAAATTTTGAGTAGTTCGGAGAATTGGCAAATGCCACTTCTGGCTGGCCCCAGAATGGGGTGGGAATGGAGATTTTGCAGTATCCTTCCCCTGCCACGCCCACCAAGCCACGCCCACAGAGGAAGGTAAGGAAAAAATTTGAATTTCACCCTTGATCCCCAGATTGGGCAGCTAAAATTCAACGATTATCCGCTTTTAGCACTGTGCTTTTACTGCTTTGAGTCATTAGAAGTTTTAAAATAGGTTGATTAACTGTAACACACCTATTTTGAAGTTTTAATTATTTAAGATTCTAAAAAGAGCTGGAATGTTTTGATCCCACTCTTCCAGTAACAGTCTCTAATTATCAGACATACCTCTTATGATCTTCAGAGGCCAGTGTAATAAAAATGCAGCTTTGAGGTTAAAAAAAAACCATCACATTGTTTAAAAGCTCACCCAGGGTATAAGAAATACCAATACTTTTCTTTCTCTAATAGCAATTAGTAAGATGGGAGGATCCCACTGGTTCTGAGGTTCATTATTATTCCATAAAACTAGATACCATCTTAAAATTTGCTCCTTGGATTAATCCAGCATTCTTGCACCAGTAGCCTATAGTAGGCTTCAACACTATGAATGTATGTTTCATAATAACCATAATTATTAGAAAAGGATTGCAAATTTAAAAGCTGTAAAATCCTACTCAAAAGTAAGTCACATGATATTTACTTTAGCTTATACTCAGGAAAATATTTAAAAAGCTGAAGATTGAAAATAAAGTTAAAGCAAAACACTATATGAGCGTAAGCATGGAATTTCCTCTGGAAGCAGCATGTGGGAGTCTGAACCTAATATTTCCCTTCTTGTAAGAAACTTTCTTTCAACTTTCTCAGGTCTGAGATTTAAACTTCAAACTATAGGGTTTGCTTTTTCCCCCTGGATGGGTCAGATCCAACTATCTGAACAAATATAAAACTGATCCAAACATTTAAGAGGTACCAAAGGTACAATTTCATATTTTGTCTGAACTGGTTTCCCTATTTCTAATCATAACATTATATTTGATGTTACAATAGTTACCATAACAACAGACTTTACAGCACCAGCACAGAGTTTCTAGGCAGGGTACATAAACCCCTAGTAATGTGGCAATATAAGGTTTATAAAGACATGCCAAGGCAAAAATAATTTTCCAGACCACCTTAGCCTTTTACATCCATTTGAAATTTGGCTCCAGATTTCTCTCTCATAGTGTTGCCAAAGGTGTGAAAGTGCTGACAATTCAACTTGTGTTCCTAGTAAAAAGTTTCCCACTTAGGGGTCTTTAGGTACAGAACAGAGAACCTTCTTTGATAGTTTAGGATGATTTTTTTTTAAAAAAAAGAATAAGTTTGCCATGTTCTAAATGCTTAGCTATCTTAGGTTCAAAACAGTTGAGGCATTCATAGTAGACTTGATAGCCCAAGTCATGGCCTCAGTCTGTGGTTCAAAATGTGCAAATATTCTGTATAAAATCTTGAGGTTTCCAATACTACAATTTTTTCTCAATGTTGCATATAAACTCAACTTTCCTCGTATTTTTGAAAAGGCTATTAGAGAAGAACAGCTTCTTCTGCTCAAAATTCAGGAATTTTAGAATTTAGGAATTTAGAATTCTCTCTCTCTCCCTGTCTGTGTGTGTGAGAGAGAGAGGGGGGAGAGAGAGAGAGGGAGAGAGAGAGAAGGAAGGAAAGGGAGAGAATTAATGTAAGAGGTGTATGTTAAACCTATCCCTGGTACAACTGCCTCACATTGTGGTTATATGTTATGTGGGAAACTGGCCCATCAATACCTTTTGCTGTATTTGCTATATCACCCAGAGATAGGGATACTTTGTAATTGATGTAAAAATTGAATGATGTAACAAAAACAAAACAAAGCCACATAATACACAATAATCATAGTATATGTTTTGTTTTTAAATTGGCATCTTAAAGTTGCAACTTGTCCCTCCCAATGGCAGGAAATATTTCCATTCTATAGTTGCTTAAGAATAATGAAAGCATCATTTGCAAACTTTTAGAACATTGCTAGGATCTATAAATATTTCTGTCAAAAACACTGTTCTAAGATATGTTGAAAAAAATTTCCATGAGACCACCAGCCATATCTGCTGAGAGACTCTGATTGTTGAGTGGGGTGATTTACTCATAAGCCATAATGAAATTTGTTTAATTTGGCCTGATAGTAAGGGGCGTGCATAAGTGCACCAACGTGCCTACCATCCCTGTCCTAATGTTTCCCTCTTATCTGTATCCATCTC
>JANHGD010002966.1:107515-117845 GCA_027560375.1 Imantodes cenchoa
GTAGGACATTGTGGTAGATGATTTTGTGAACTACATTTAGGTCAGTTCAAAGGCGACGAAGTTCTAGGCTGTCTAAGGTAAATCAGGGGTTCTTGCTTCCAGCAAAATTTGTACCTGATACTTTTTCTTCAATAAAAAAAAACAAAACTGGATGATTGACATAGGAGTAATTAGTTGTTCCATAGATTGCAAAATAATGTATGCCAAATCAATGCAATTACCTGTTTGGATTTCCCAGCAGGGTTATCTTGAAGCCCAAGCAATTGCTGAGTATGCTGAGCTGGAACAAAAGATCAACAAAGTGAAAATTTGGACTGCAGAGTTAGATATTGTATTAATGAAAAATCAACTGAGAGAGATAGAGGTATGGAAACAATATGTTCATTGGCATGGCTGTAAGCACGCTGTTTGTCCCTGTTATATTCTTATCCTCCCACTCGTCTGTTAAGGCACATGAGAGCCTCATAGCTATTTCTGGGTAGTGCACTCTCATGCCATTGGATTTGTGAGCATTTCAACAACATGAAGGGGATAATAACACAGATTGTTCCCACCAATTGGCATCCTTCTGTCTAAAATAGCCTAAGAGGAGTTTGTATGAGTGACCTACCTATAATAGTGCTTAAAAGTCTGTGAACCCATTTGAACTTTCCACATTTATGCATAAATATGACCCACAATGTGATCTGTTCTCCACACAAATCCTAAAAGTCGATAAAGAAAATGCAGTTAAACAAATGAATGGAAAACCTATACTTGTTCCTTTATTTTTGAGAAAAATGATTCAGAGCTACATATTTATCAGTGGCAGGAAAAATGGGATGTACGGGGAGGTGTCATTTCCCCTTACTTTTAAGAAGGGGTAGAAAATGTCCTGGACAATATGGATGAAACAGTCATAATGAGCTGCACATGCAGCTCATTGTAACAAATTTCTCCCTATTGTCCATGACATTTTGCATTTTGCCCAGGTCCCCCTTCACTTTAGCAGCTTCACTGGCCTTGGTGCTCTGAATGTGGACTTTTGGGAAGTATCTTGACCATTTGTAGTTAGAAATACCATGTGTAGTAAATAGGTATTTCATCTGATTTAGAAAGACATAAAAATGAAAACGAACAAGACAAGACCTACTTACCCCCTCTGATTATCTGTTATAGGATTTGTGTCTGCAGCTAGAAAAGAAGAAAGCTCAAGCTTTGTCAGTGTGGCCGGAACATTCAACAGTAGCAGAAGGAAGTCAACTAAGCCACCAGGGCACCCACAGTGTAACTTCTTCCAGTTGGGACAGACTCCTGCAAGAATTAATGGCTGCTAAAGAGGCCAAGCAGAATCAGTTTAATTTAGTAAATCGCTACCATGAATGTCTTGCTACTGTTCAGTCTTCAATGAAACATTTATTAGCAGAAAAAGAAAACATATATACGTAAGTTCCTGGACCAAATTTCTATATCCATTGGATCTGATATAATTCACTTAATTTATTTTTAATGTCTACACCATAGAAGGGAACCTTTTATTTCATTCATTCATTCATTCATTCATTCATTCATTCATTCATTCATTCATTCATTTATGTAATTTGTTACATTCCCAAAGGCTTGGGATAGAGATAGAATAATATGATTTATATACAATGCTAAGCCATAAATATTTGAACTTTCCTATTGTGGCTAAGTAAATCAACAAAGGATAGGAATGAATAAGCATTGTAGTTGCAACAATTATTGCTATGATATTATTTATATGTAATATCCCTTTGAATGGTTCCGATTATATTTAAATGTTAAAAAAATACATATTCATTCTTAATAGTTACATCCAATGAATGGCGGAGCTTCAATGTAATTTAATATATATGAAATATGGTTCTATACGCCTTATTAGTGAATGTATGTTGAGTAAATTGACTTTATAAAAACAAAAAATTAAAGATAGCTATACCTGTTTTTCTATTGCAGAAGGGGACCTGTGGAAGACACAGTTCTTCTAGAGAATTTGAACAAATTGTTGGCTTCTCTACAAAAAGAAAATAGTCTTTTAGACAAGCTGAGGACTGAACAAGAAAATCTATCTAGACATCTGTCCACTCTGGACAGAGAATTAGTACAAAGCCAGGTGGATCAAGCAGAGCAGTGGTGGAAACAAATGGGGGATTGTCTTCAAAAGAAACAGTTCTGTGTTGCAGCAGAAGTGGATGAGTTTAAGCTTTTCATGGACAAAGCACAGGAACTCCAAAGATGTTTGAAACAGCAACATGATTTGCAAACAGGCCTGAGTGCTCCTGGTGCAGAAGAGCATCCTTGCCCTATCTCGATTCCTTTAGAACTGCGCATCCTTAAGCGAAACATTTCTTTGTTAAAAAGAAATGCCGAAGTACAGATGAAAAGAATGTGGAGCAATCTAGGCAAAACAGCCTTAGAGAACACAATAAACAATCTTCAGAGCCAGGTAGAAGAACTGGAGCAAATGACCCCTAAAGAGAATGTCCAGATAACTGACAGTCATCCCCAGACATATGAAATAAGAAAAGAGATAGAAGATGCCATTTTGGGGAACAAAATTTTAATGCACCATCTTGATGAGAGGGCAGCACTCTTTCCAGATGATCTCCTCTCACAAATTAAATGTTGTAAGGCTGTAATCAGTGATGCTAAAGAAAAAGAGCCAACTTTTATAAGGCTAGCAGATGAAGCCCAGCATGTTGCTTCTCACATGCCATCCAAGGAGGATTCTGCACTTAGCATCCTTTCACATGAGTTGCAAACTGGTTACCAATTCCTTATTTTGAAATCATCTCAGAAGTTACAGCAGCTGGAATCTCAGCTTGGAAAAAGAGACAAACTTTTTGCAAATATAGAGAAATTTGAAGCACAACTTCAGAAGATCATGGCAGCATCTAGCTTAGATATTGATAAAACAAATATAAAGTGTGAGTTTGACCACATGCAGAATCTTTTACAAAAGACTCCCAAGAAGATCCAGAAGATGGAAGCCCTTGTAGATGCAAGCTGCAACGATTCATTGGAAGGATTAAATGCTTTTGAGCAACTGTTTTTAAACGATTGTTTGAGAAGTCTGAGAAGTAGAGCAAACAGGGTCCATAGGATAATTCAAATTAAAGGTCATTTAGCACAACACAAAATGGGTGCCTATAAAAAATTCTACGAAGAGATAAGGGCCTTACAGCAGGATCTTAGCAATTTTCATTTTGATGAGCTGGAACTAAGTCCAGAGGAACTACTGTCTAAGAATCAAGTGATAAAAGATAAACTGAATATGTTTAAAGAGAGAGCTTTAGCCATCCAGTCACGTTTATCATACCTGGACCAATACCAGGAGATTTGGAAATGGCTGGATCCAAAATGGGATACATCACCACTTGATGAACTGAAAGATCAGTTCTACAAAGCAAAGGATAACTTCGACAAGAGAGATAAATGTCTGAAGAATTTATTTGCAGAATATGACAGGCATCAAATAGTCCTAAGTGAGATTGAAGCTATAGTATCTAGTATTCAGAAAGAATGTGGTGATTTAAAAGATCTTACCAGTTCTACTCCTGAAGCCAATCTGATATCAGGAAAAAAATTGATGTGGAGAGTTGAACATGCCAAATATATAACTCAAGAAGCATCCAAGCTATTCAAGAAAAATAAGTCATTTAGTGCCTCTCTCAAAAAGGCCAACATGAAGCAAATGAAGTCCTTAGATACAAAAATAAATGGACTGGAACAAATGACCTGTTCTATGATAGTAGCTAATCAAGAAATATGCAAGTACAAACAAGGTTTCCAGAATAAGCTGGGCCACAGTTTAAGGACTTTAAAGCAAATTCAGGCTGAGCTCCAGCAGCCTGTCCTACTTGACTTGAAAATTCAAATGATTCCCTATGAAATGATGTATTGCAAAGTGCTTAAAGGTGCTATAGAGACGGAAATTCATGCTGCTGAAGATATAATAACTAAAGAGAAATCATCTACAAAACAAACATCTCTCCATTCTGAGAGTTTAGATAAAGAAATAGAGGAATTCCAAAATCTGAAAATACAACTGAAAGCAGACTTTGCTAAACACACAGTAAGTAGCCCTGGCAGTTTTGTTTCTTTGTAAACAACTTTACAAACTCTGGTTGCTTTCACATAAGGATTGATTATGAAATACCATGGTTTCTTCATCTGTATTTTATATGATATTCATGTAACAGATTGTACTCCTAGACCTTGTAAGTTCTCTGTCTGCCTCTTAAACTCTCTCTCCCCTCCCTCCCTCCATCCCTCCCTCAATAGATTAATAAGGCCACAATTGCACTTCCATCTTAACTTAACTTATACTGAAAGAAATTGAAATTTTGTAAAGGACTGGTGATACTACTAAAATAAGTAGAAGGGTCTTGTAATTTAATGTAATAAAATGTCCTGGGGAGTCCTTGTAATTATCTGAACTTGGTTGTTTTCTTGCAGAGGTTTCATTACCCAACTTGGTAACATCTTCAGTGCTGTGCATTGCATTGCAGTATATTGCACAATATATGCAGTGCAATAAAATGTCCATTATTAAAAGCTTATATTTTTGACAGTGCTTGCACTTTTGACAATGATTGTAATGACTAACTTGATACTTCTCAATGCTTTTGCTCTGACATAAGTACAGTAACAAAATATTCAGATCTGTGACTGTTAATGGCTTGCCATCCAAAAGACTGGCTTTTTTTTCTATGACCCTGTCAGTTTATTGAGATGTTTGATGGATTTATAGAAGTTAAGTTGATAGCTGTTATGGACAAGTTCATTTATCATTTGGCCCTTGACTTTGGAATATCCTTCTCACAGCCAGTCTACAAAAATTTTGAGACACATGAACATTTTTTATTTAGAATGTATGATGGCTTGGAATAAATAAAAGCTTCCGGATGCTTCTTTGATAGTAGGTATCTGGTTCAAATTTATATGTATTTTTTAATAAAAACAACAATTCAACTTGTTTTCTATATGAACTAAGCCATCTTTCACAAAATTGATACTTTCTGATAATTTTCTCCTGCCCAAATGTGTCAGCCTTCCATCACTCAAATAATTTCTGCGTTTGTTAAATGTCAATTTAAAGTGGCAAAAAACTAAAGTGGGTTAAAAACATTTAAAAACAATATGGAGGCTAATTAAAATATT
This sequence comes from Imantodes cenchoa, assembly GCA_027560375.1. Classification (NCBI taxonomy): domain Eukaryota; kingdom Metazoa; phylum Chordata; class Lepidosauria; order Squamata; family Dipsadidae; genus Imantodes; species Imantodes cenchoa. The sequence goes on from JANHGD010002966.1 coordinate 112,682, forward strand.
TACAAACTAAATATAAATTTAATGATCATGCAATTTAAAAACAAACAACGGCTGACCGGTGAAATGCACAGCAGAACCTTTTTTTCAAGGTTGTTTTAACTTTGGAAAATTGTTACAAACAGCAAAAGGTGGGCCTAGGCATCTGTAGGCTCTTTGACCATTGGTTACAACAGGGCTGTCAAACTCGCAGACCGGATTTGTCATGCGCTGGCCATGCCCACCCCTGTTTTAGCAAAGGGGGGAAAAGTTGTGATACATCACATGACGTTAGACACCCCTGAGTTAAAATGTCCACCAGCTAACAGACATGGAGTTAGATCAGGGCTGCAATGGTATGCCTTGGAACTGTGATTCAAGAAAACATTTGGGAGAAGAAAATCATTTTTCAGCTTATATAATAATAATGTTGCTGTTAACTATTTATTTGTGCAGGAAGCTTTAGATGAAGCTTTTAAAATGGTGAAGCTTTACAACAAAGCTGTTGAAAAATCTGCAGATCTCCTCAGTCAGTGTGAAGCCTTTCTTTCTACTCCACTCCTTGATTTACCTAAACTGGAAGAATCTCATCTTGACTTTGCCAAGAAGCAAGAAGAATCTGAGACTGCAAAGGCTGAAGTGGAGGCATTAACCTGTACTCTGAAAAAGTCAATTAAACCAAAAGCCAAACTGCAGGTGGAGAAAGTACTTGATGATCTGACTGCTAGGAATTGGACTATAAAAGAGCAGAGCCAAAAGAGAAATTCTTACATAAAGAGGTAGGATGAACATTTTCATCATTTCAGGGATATACGAAATTGCCCTATCTGAATCAGAGCACTGATCCATCTAGCCTAATATTGTTGGTGATTATTAGAGTGAATGATGAGAACAGTCTAGGGTTTACCATCCTTAACTGGACATGCTACAAATCAAACTTTACCATCTTCTGGATGGAAGATGTATGTTGGTCCTTTGAGCTACAACACTTTCCCCAATTTGCCTTATTTATGTTACAGCCTCCTTTTCCACTGAGATACTGAACGTGTCTTATATTGGAAACACCGATATGCAGTATAACACTGCTAGTTCTCAATGTACAATTTCTACATAGCAGTATCATCTTCTTACCATTGCTCCAGGGGTGGGTTCCTCCCGGTTCCGACCAGATCGCCCGAACCGTTAGCGACCCGCTGGTCACACAATGATGGTATCACGAATCTGGTTCAGGCGGTGCTGGTCCATGGGTCTTTTTTCCCCATTTTTTGGCAATTTTTTCTGTGATCTGATGGCTTCTCCTCATCCTCTTCTTGGGAAAAAGCCCTCTTGCCCACCCCTGGGTTAATAGCAACCTTTATTTCTTTGGCCAAAGCACACTGAACAACTCCTCAGCTGTGTTTCAGTCTGAATCCACCTTCTGAGCATGTGCCCAAGTTAAATTGCATGAGGGGACTCGAAACGTCGTGATGCGAACTGGTGGCTAAGATAAGTGGAACCCACCCCTGCATTGCTCCTTTCATTGCTTCCTATTTTTAAGCGTTATCTTCCCTTTCACTCAGAAGTTGATTGTCCCTTTGGCAGCTGTTTTCTGGACATCACCTCCTTATAAGCTTCTTGGTTAGGATGTTCAGGTGAGGCAGGTAGAAAAGCTGGCTCAGAACAGTATCTATGCTGCTTTAATCTGAAATGATACTTTCTAGGCAACAACATCTTTCATTCGTGAATAATGTATACTTTTGGTTTTAAAATATAGATTGATTCTTTAATATTATTGAAAACTTTGAGAGCTGCAACAAAGTGCCATAACATATAGTGCTCTTTAGTAAAATTCCAGATAGCCAATCAGCCAATGGTTCTTTTGCTAGAGCATTGAAGACAGAGTTACTCAAAAAAAGGGGGAGGGTGTACATAATTTTTATTACATTATATATTTGTAGTGAGCAGTGAGATGAGATAAAATTAAAAAATTATGACTGGGCTATTAGCTTCAGAGCAAAAAGGAATTCAGAGCCGCTCACAGTTTTACTATGTTGCTCACCTGCTCATGATTCAGTAAAACCCACCAGCCTAAAATAGTGGGTTTGGAAATTCTTGAGCATTCTTGTATAAAGTACTGTGTAAAATACTGTGTAAAATGATTGGCAAGATCTGTCAATTTTTCTCCTTTATACTAGTTTTATTTCTACCAGTAGTTGAAAGCTGACAATGCATAATTCTATTATTTGGATCAATTTAAATAGTTTTATTTAAATACTCTTGCCTCTATAGGTATGTGGAAAAATACCACAGTTTCAAAAACTCCCAAGAGAGGATATGTATTGAGCTTAACAATGCAGAAAAAGTGCTTTGGAAGTGTTTATACTATATTCCAATATCTTACAAAGATTCTTTAGAGCATTCGGAACAAAACAAGGTGAGAATGTCGTCGTCATCACCATCGCCATCGCCATCACCATCTCCATAATTTAATATTTTATGTATTTTTATAGCTTTATGTCTTCAGAACCATGTTTACAATAGAGAAATCAATGCACTTCACATAGGCTGTAACAATTACAGTAATTTTTATTCCGAGTAGTTATTAATTTTAGTCTTCAAAGGTTAGCTGACATTATGTGGGTAATGGATGCAAATCTGTGTTAAACCTGAAACAGATGATTGCAAAGAAACAGACTTTTTGGTGACTCCTTCCTTGCTGTGAAGTGTACAATTTTAGATACAGATTTGCTGCTTATTATGAGTACTTGAGATACTTGGGCTTGATTGTCGCAATTTGTTTTTGTACTCTGCCTTTTTCCCGACTGAATGATTGAAACTCACTGTTTATACTTCACTCTTTATACTCTCTTTTATAGATGCTGTTGTCCCAATTACTTTCCACCAAAGAGGAGCTAATGAAGTTGAGGCGAGACGCACAGTCTCTAAGCTTGACGTGCAAAGAAAACGATGGAGTGTTGATTGCACCCATTGTATCAATGCTGTGGCTGAAGTGGCTCTGTTTGTTCAATATCGCAAAAGAACGGGAAGGCAAATGTGAAGAACAGAACCAAGAATGGAAATCTGTCAGTGAAGAAGTGAGTAATAGGGAAACACCTGACTGATGTTTTGAAGCTCAGTTGTATGTGGACTTGTTTAATTGTCTTAAGTGCAGGCAGGTTTAAAAAGATAAAACTGGCCGGTTTGTCCCATAAAAATGAATAAAGGGCAGAAGGGTAGTAATACAGATAATCCTCACGTAACAATGTAATTGGGGCTGAAAACTTCATCATAAAGCCATCCAGTTGCTGTCGTTAAATAAATATTGTGCAGTTGCAGCACTCTGTAGTCATGTAATTGCCATTTGCAACCTCTTGCTGGCTTCCCCATTGACTTTGCTTGTTGGACTTGGTAGTGAAAGTCACAGATGCCGCAATTATTTTAATGAGAGTTGGTTGCAAGGACCCAAATCACAATTCACATGACAGTTTCTTATTTTCGGGGAAACACAGTATATTTCTTACATAAAATGAATACATTGATAAGAGCAATATTGCAAATGTTGACAGAAAAATAAGTCCCCCTGTAATAAGAGGAATTTATTTCCAGATAAGTGTGCATAGAAGTGCAACTTCAATCTAGTTAGATGTCTTTTCTATGTATTTCTCCCCCCATCGATATTTCTCTCTCTCTCTCTCTCTCTCTCTCTCTCTCTCTCTCTCTCTCTCTTACTCTCTCTGTAGTTGGAACGAGAAACAATTATTCTAGACAGTCTTCAAGAAGAGCTGCCTGAGAGCCTCCAAGACAAACAGCAAGCAACCAAAGAAGAACTGGAAGAATTTCTGGAATCCGCAAGCAATTATATAGAAAATATGGATACTGAGAAATTGTTGCTACGCTTAATACTTTGCCGATTAAGGAACATTCTGAGTGTCCCTGGGTGTTTGCCTGGAAAGGAAAGCCTTCCTATTGTCTGTGAAATTCAAAACATGCAGCAACGAATAGAAGAGTAAGTATAAAACAGACCAATGCTGAGTGAAGTCATACAACATTTTGTACAAAGTTTAATTCTGATACATTCTGATGGTTTTTCTTTATTAATTTGAAGTTTGAGCTCTGGGATTCCCAAACTTGGCAACTTTAAGATTTGTGGACTTCAACTCCCAGAATTCTGCGAGTTGAAGTCCATAAGTCTTAAAGTCGCCAAATTTGAAGATCTCTGATCTGGCAAATGTGCATAAATTCCAGACAGAGAGTGGTATTTGTAAACAAAACAAAACAAAACAAAACAAAACAAGGATTTACTTCTTCACCCAAGCCTTCCCAAGATCAATGCTGGAGGAATGTTTTAATATCTGTTTACACTCAAGTTTTAAATGCATTTGTTTTATTAACTATTGTATTGTTATTTCATGTGATGCTAGTATCGATACTTTCTAAACCCCACCACTTTGCTTTGCATTTCACCTGAATTTTGTTTTTGTTTATTCCATTCATGTTACTGAAAAGGAATTGATACAAGTCTTAGAGTTACTGTGATTTCTGGCCCCTTATTTGGACATAACAGGTCATTCATTCACTTATTAACTCATTCATTACATTTGTACATCTCTTGATTCCCAACAACTCGGGGCTGTTCACAAGAAATCAGAAAAACTGTAACACAATAAAAATAATAATAAAAAATAAGTAAAGGGAAAAACTAGGAGGCATGTAAACACACAACTAAAAACAGCCTACACCTTTCCAAGATGAAAACCTGGGGGGAAAGCCAGGTCTTCAAGGACCTCTGAAACACCAGAATCCGCAACCTTCTTCGACTTCTTCTTAATAGTATTTCTAATGGAATTTCTTCAGGCTCTGTCAAAAGGCTCAAACAGAAAAAGAGGCCGTGCAATCTGAGATGGTATACCGGACCAAGTGCAGTGAAGAACTGAAAGCTTTGAAGACTTCATTTCAGGGCATCATATCCCAACTCTGTGACATAGATTTGGAAACCCCTAATGAAAAGCCATTGAAACTTGAGGTTGGTAAGAAGCTGCTTCTGTAGATAGTAGACTAACAGGCTTGAGATAAATAAAATACTTGGTATCCAATTCTTGAGTTGCAAAGTGGTGTATAGCATAGCATAGCACAGCATAGCATAGCATAGCATAGCATAGCATAGAATAGAATAGAATAGAATAGAATAGAATAGAATAGAATAGAATAG
>JANHGD010002966.1:117945-128154 GCA_027560375.1 Imantodes cenchoa
TTCCGAACTTCCAGTTGGCCCTTTGGGTCCGTTTTTCACCATCCACAGGCTCCGGAGGCTTTCCTGAAGCCTGATAAGGGCGGAAATGGTCTTGCCCCACCCTCCGGAAGGCCGAAAATCAGCTGGCCAGCTCGCACATGCACGCTGGAGCCGACATAGGGCAAAGCCTTGCGTGCCCTCAGATATGGTTCAGTGTGCCACCTTTGGCACGCATGCGATAGGTTCGCCAGCACAGCTCTAGCACATTTGTAAATCCTGACTTTAGAAGGCTAGACAACCTTCCTAAATCAGGGCTAAGCAGACAACTTATAAGCATTTTGGCTAGATAAGAATCTTTATTGTGGATAGGAATTAAGTCAGATCAACTCCCTGTCAGTGAAAATAAGGTTCTGTTATACCTACCCATAGTGACTCAAAGCCTTTTTTTCCTAATCTTTCTCACAAATTATACCCTCTTTTGCCTGGTATTGCTAGCCTTGACATAAGTGGTAGTTGAATGTGCAAATAACTACCAACTCTGGCCTGAGAACTATTGGCTCTTACACTTTTCGTACCACCAAATAATTTTATTACACCTTAGGGCAATGTAGAGACTTAAACTAGCTGTTAGAAATTAAACTATAGGAAGGGTAATTAAAGTAAAGTGTGGAGTTATTTATAATCTGAAAGAATTGATAGTTAATTTTTTAAGTTTATTTTCTGTTTTCCCATCCAGGGCTGAACTTTTCTTTCTTTTTCTCTTTACTATGGTAGGTCAGCACAGAATTCCTGAAAAATTCCCCTCATTACATTACAGAGAAAAAAATAGAAGACATTAACAAAGGCTTGCAAGCTGTTAAAAATATGTTACATCAAAAGAGCGAGAACGTTGCAAAAGCAAAAGAAGTTCAGAAGGTAACATCCCACTTCTTTGCTCCAGATGAAGCCAAATGATGTTGATTCTGCCCTCAGGACTACTTGTTTAAACTAGACTTGCCTTAACCAAGTATAAACGTGGAAGTAGAGTGATATTTTTAAAACAGAAAAAATATATACCTATAGTAGGCAACAGCCATCTTAGCTCAATGTTTCCCTACCTTGGCAACTTGAAGATGTCTGGACTTCAACTCCCAGAATTCCCCAGCTTGGGGAATCCAGACATCTTCAAGTTGCCAAGGTTGGGAAACACTGAGCTAGCTGAACCCTTGCTCATTCGTTGTTTTGTTCTCTTTCATGCAGAGAATCTGGGATATGCTAGATCTTTGGCATTATAAAATGAATGAACTGGATTCAGAGGTTCAAGATACAGTGGAGCAAGATCCCCACCAGGCTCAAGAATTGTTGGATCGCTTGATGATACCTCTGCAACAATACCAACATGTTTCACAGCTTGCTGAGCGTAGAACTACAGACTTGAACAGGGTAAAAAGATGACTGAAAACATTGTTTATATTTGAAATCTGGATGCTTCTAGATTCCCTCCAGTCAGACTGTATTGATCTCAGCTTTATCAATTGCATTGCAGACATTAGTTTAAGGATGCATCTGTCAGTGTGGCTGATGGTGAATTTCTACATGCATATAATTCCATAGGGCCTGATAGAGCTCCACAAAGTGGAGTGGTTCCCTAAATTCTGGATATATGGCATTATCTACAAAACTACGGTAGATACTCAACTGAGATCTCAAAGTATTTCTTATTTCTTCTTTTAAAGAAAATAATCCTCATGCTCCTGAAAATAATAACAAAAACAGACATCAAATACATAAAAGGAAAAGCAGAAATGTCTGTTCCCTGAATAATTCGTCATTCTTTTTATTTCCAGACATATATGCCTGTTGTTCCTTCTTATATTTTAAACCAGAAATTAAAAAATACATTTTTAACTGCCGTGCTATCTCCTGAGAATATTTAATTAAGACTTACAATGAGTATAATCCTATGGTATTTACCTACTGACAAAAAAAGTCACTAGATAACATTTTTTACACTCCCTCTTCCTTCACAAATTGCTGCAGAGGAGATAATGAGAAGGTTCTGTTGCATGAATGGAAATCTGCTTGGGGATCTTGATGATTTGCCAATGTTTCAGATACCTGTGTATTATTTTGTGTAAAATAATATGTGATACTTTATATTAAAGGCTGCTAGCAAGTTGGAAGAGTGTGATGAGCTCCTGAAAAGCATTCAGGTTTGGCTTGAAAACACCAGCCGCCTATTAACAGAGGAAATGGAAAGCGACTCTGCAAAAGCTTTGAATAAACATGCCAGTGCGCTTGAGGTAAACTGATATGCAACTAAATGATGGGAGCCATTTATTGCTTCTCCTTGAGAGTACAACATGTCAACATGTTGCTGCATTGATAATGACCAGTACAGGTACATATGCTAGGCCAGTGATGGCAAACTGTGGCACGTGGAGCCATATCTGAGGCCACACGAGGCGTTGCCTTATGTCAGCTCCAGAACAAATGCACGTGCTGGCCAGCTGATTTTCGGCCTTCTTTTCAGTCGTTTTTGCTCTCCCCAGGCTTCAGGAAAGCCTCCTGAACCCTTGAGACGGCGAACGACAGGCCAACCGGAAGTTCGGAAATGAACTTCCAGTTGGCCCGTTGGGCCATTTTTCACTGTCCCCAGGCTTCAGGAGTCCAGAGGCTTCAATGAGGCCTGTGCGCATGCGCAGGGAGCAGCGTGGAGGGGGGGTTGTGTGTATGCATATGGGGTAGCGTGGGGGTTGTGCGCAGGGGGAGGGCATGGGTGTGCTCACTGTGCTAGGCTAAGTAGTAGCATCTAGGTAGCCTGAATTTAGGAAGCTAAACAGGGTCAATTTAGTTAGCGTTTTGGTGAGAGACCACTAAGGAATAGCAAGGCAGTAGGCTAAATAGGAAAGTTTTAAAAAATCTTGGAAAAAGATTTAATGAGTGAAAGCCAACATGAGGGGAAATGTTTTACATATGCTGCCATCTTCAATATAAGGTGAGTGTGTATCTGTACCTTTATAACACAGAAACATAGATGATACTGCAGATGACAGCATTTCTATGCATATAAGGTCAGACATAAACCTCACTCATTGAATCCATAGGGATTTGGTCCCCCATAAGTGGATAATTATTGATAAATGATTATCTTATTGAAGATATTATAGCTGGGAATATGATATTATGCTAATTGATACCTGGCTTTATATTCCCAACCAATTCATTTATGTACAGATTTTAAAGAAATAAGCTAATTTCCATATATTGGACTTGATTGATTAATTAGGAAAAATTCAGAACCAAAACAAACAGCAGACCAACAAGTAGGGTTTGCTTGAAATCAGTACATAATTTGTGATTAAGAGCCAGGGGAGTTCAGGCAGGAAATTACTTTAAATACCACCACCCAACTGGATGTTTCCTGCATAAATTTATCAGGATGCCCCTATTTATGTCAGGCTAGCATAATGAATCAGTCCAAGACAGTTGGCAAAACATATCAGGAACTTTGTGACAAATTTTTTCTTCAATATTAATATATATTTCACTATATATATTTCCTGTTGTCAATGAATACTGTAATTAAAACACATCTGAAATATTCAGCAGGTAAGATTTATTTTACCAAACTGTGCGCTTTCTTTATATGTTTTAATGTCTTTGTCTTTAAAAAAAAGAAAATAATACTAACCTTTCTTCTCCAGACGGCTTTAGAAGATTCAGAACAAAAGCAAAGTATTCTTAGTGCCATTTCCCCAGAACTGAAAGAATTGTCCCCTTTAATTGAAACTGACAGTACGGTGCAGGAATTGACAGAAGTAAATGAGCAAGTTAAAGCTTTACAGCAAAAGATAATGGAAATTCTTCCATGTATCCAGCACTTGGCTGACGTAAGTGTGGATTATCTATCAATAAAATTATTTTTGTTTGATTTAGTAAGGTTCAGATCAGGGGTGGGTTCTAACTTACCTCGCTGCCAGTTCGCTTCCTCCCGCGTCGCATGGTCACACCTCGTGGATGTGTACCCTCATGCACAGTGCCAAAAAATCCAAAATAAATAAATAATTTTTTAAAAGCCAAAAACAAGATGGTGACTGCATGCACAGTGCCAGAAACTTGGCTTTTGCACATGCTCAGAAGAAAAAAGTTTTTTAAAACTTTTTTTTTTAAGTAAAATTCAGAAAAATGCAAAAAAAAAAAAAAAGCCAAAAACAAGATGGCAACCGCATGCACAGTCCTGGAAATTCAGCTTCTGCACATGCTCAGAAGAAAAAAATAATTTAAAAAAATTAAAAATTAAAAAAAAGATGGTGGTGCCCATGGACCGGCACTGACCGATCCAGTTCGGTGACATCATCGTGACGTCACCAGCGGGTTACTACCAGTTCGGGCGAACCAGTCCGAACTGGGGGGAACTCACCCCTGGTTCAGATACTGTTCTTGATGTTGATGATTTAGCCACCTATTTGCATGAATACTGGAATACAATACAGATAGGCATTAATCAGACAATTTTACTATAGTGGGGCAAGAGAAACATCAGAGAAAGATGAGTTAAACTGAGACAGTGGTAGGCAAGAAAGGTTGTGCATTTATTTCAAATACATTCTTGGGAGAGAAAACAACATAACCTTATTTAAATACGTATATATGTCTATATGTGTCAGAAACACTTGGGACCAAAGAATAGTGAAATACCAACAAAACAGCAAATAGAGGGTGAAGGTATTCTTTTATTGGCCATAAGAGCAAAGACATAATTCATTCAGCCTCACCTGATTCGGCTTCATATAATTCTAGCTTGGACCATAAGCAAATTTGATATTGTCTTTGTAGTTCTCATAACATTCAATATATTAGACACTTTTTCAGTATTAAAAATAGAGAATAATATTTGTTGGGCTGTAATGAAACATGATTTAATGAGGAAATTCAAGAAAAATGGATGCAACCAACTGGCTAATAAGGTAGAACTCAAGGGATGTGTGGCTTTTTAGATATAAATAAAAATGTAGGCTTTCTGAGTCCTACATTGCTGTGAGTCCATCATTGGTTTTGGATTGAAGAGACTTCAGCAGAGAATAAGTACTATGATTGTTTCTGAAAATGTAGGATGTTGAAGCAATTGAATCTGAAGTGAAAACAATGGAGAAGGACATAGAAAAAATAAAGGCTATATTGTCCCCCTCGGAAGAAACACTTGATTTTTCTCCTAAGGAGCATCTTAAACATTGTAAGGTAAGGTAGTTCACTTAAAAAAGGAACGGGAAAAATCGACATAGGAACAACTATAGTGTAAGATATACTGTATAGTGCTGGCTTAGAAGCCAGGTATTTCTAAATATTGCTATTCTTGAAGTATTCCCAAACTTTTGAAAATGTAATGATAGAGTTTTCTTTTTTGTTGTTGTTGCTCCTTTATGTCAGTGCTATAATATTTTTAAAAACTGCCTTTTAACTCTGAATGGCTCATCACCATAAATTTCTACTATTAACCTTCCACCTGTAGCTGCCAAATAGCCCCCATCTGCCAAGTGGAAATGGTGGCTCATTAGGTGTTCAGTTAAGAATTGGGACAGTTCAGCAGGCACAAAGCAAGATGCGCTTTAACCCAAGGCCCAAGGTAGAGAGAGCAGCTTGATCTAGCTAGATGGGGCTCTTTCATTTCAGAGGTCATTTACATTGTGGGGAAGATGGTTTAGTGTTACAGAATTTGAGCCAACAAATTCTCCTGAGAGGAAGAAGAAAGGTGCTTGGATTCTGTTACTAATGTTCCTGGTTCAAAGCAACACATTGAGGTCACCATTTCCATGAGCAGGAAGCTATTTCCGAAATTAAATTTGGAGATGTATATAGGGGGGAAGAAAGAGAGAGAGAAATACAAATGGGTGCAATTCTAGATTCCAACTGAGGTATTTTGAAAATCTGTCCTAGATTTTCTGAGATCAAATATGTGAAGTATTTTGAACATAAATATCTGAACTTCCCAAAGTGCTATAAGCCTGCTGAGTCTTACATACTTCTTTCCCTTCCTTGTTAATATATTCTATTTTAGGTTATATTGGCCCACATCTGCCCCATGAAGGCGGCTCTGACAGAAATGCAATCCTATAAAGCAAAATTGAGATTGACAGACATGAGAATGCAACCTCTTTCAGTATTCCAAAGAACTAAACAGCTTTTGAAAGAGCTGAAGGTTCTAGAAAGACTCACAGAGAAACAGAACACTCTACTTGAGGTAAAAGCAAATTTGATTGAGTGGTTATTTGTGAAACTCCTTGGAAAATACCTTCTGATTTTTAATTATTATTTGTTTTCTGATTATTTAAGGCACAGGACACTGGAAATATCTTGTTTTTTAAATTAACTTGTAGGAACTCAGTCTAGTCAACTGCAATAATTAATCACATATCATACAGCACAAACCATAGCAATCATGATCTGGAATGATCTGAATATATTAAAGCAACTTAAATTTGTATCTGATTCCTTTTTTCACATGCACAGCAGTACAAATATCATCAGCTGAGTAATTTAATGATTGAAACACAGTGATCTTTTGATGACACACAGATGGAAATCATTTTTGCAAATTATCTATGCATTTCATTGAAATAAGCATAATTGATATAATATTAACAATGTGCTTGCAGCATGATTGTTTCTTTCTTTCTGCAATTTAGTTAGACTATTCCCAAATAGTTCTCAGAAGCTTCCAAATAATGCAAAAATAAAATAGAAATAATAATTAAGCTCCAATAACAATCACCTTGAATGTATTTGCATTCTTCCCTACAAGCAGAGCAATATCTTTTTACTGCTTGTTTACTACTAAGCATTTACTACTAAGCATACGCCAGAAAGTATGGCAGAACATATCAGTTGTTTAACAAGGTCGTAAAGTATTGTGTGAATTTAGCCAGTGAGTTACTGTTTCTTCTATCTAAATACAGGTAGTCCACATTTTGCGCACACAGTAAAGACTGGCAACTCGGTCATTAAGTGAAGCAGTCGCTAAGTCAAACCATGACTGTGTTTATGATCTTACTTCAACTTTGCTTTGCTTTACAAAACTTCAAAGATGATAAATAATGAGGACTAGTCACGAAATTACATTTTTATTGTGGTCACAACTGCAAACAATCCCCCAAAAGGCAGTTTTTGAATGAGGACTACGTTATTTTGCTCCATGTTCAAGATGGCAGTAGAAAAATATGGGAGCAGAAAATCAGGAGTAGATAGCCAAGGAATGCAGGAAATATATTATTTATTAATTTTTATAAAGAAAAACACCCCCCCTTACAAATATTCACTATTTCTATCTTCTGAAAGCCAGAGAAACTATTGGAGTTTTTGGATTAAATGAATCAGTGTTCCCACTCACTAGGGAAATATTTTCATATGTATATGTATATCCAGTTGAAATTAGAATCTGAATATGAGCATTAACAGTTTATTAGAATATATGTTCCATTATTCATTTTGAAACAGCTCATAGTAATTGCTGGTATTTTGTTTTAGCCAATTGTAAAAGAGATGGAAGAATTTGAGCAACAAATTGACTTCCTAAAGCAAAGCCAATTCCCAAAGAGCAGTTTAGATGAAATGTCCACGGAAAATCTGTGGCCTGTTCAAGACCCCGCCTTCCTCAAGGTGAGCTTTATAAATTACATTGTATGCCTTCCTTCATTTACAATAGACAACTGTTGTGAAATTGTTTGTCACTGTTACATTTCCATGATTAGATTCTTCCTAATAACCATAGGAATCTCTATTTGTTGTGTGTATAGTGAATCATGTTCTTGCTTCCCCAGAAGCAAGTGGGTGCAGGATCCAATATCTCTCCTGCATTTTTTTCTGAATTTGATTTCCTAACATGGCAAAAGAATAACAATATTAAATACATAAATAATAATCTTTAAATTATTTTTTAATTTAAAAAGTAGGAAAATTTGGATTATATAAATTGCCTACAGTGAGGTGGAGTGGGCGGCTATAGTAAGTCCAATGAAATATTAAAATTTAAATGAAATAGCTATAATTTATCACTGAGAGCCAGTTTGGTGTCGTAGTTAAGGTGCTGGCCTAGGAACCAGGAGACAGTGAGTTCTAGTCCTACCTTCCTGCCTTAGATATGAAGCCAATTGAGTGACTTAGGGTCAGTCATTCTCTCAGCTAAACTCACCACACAGGATTGTTGTTATGGAGAAAATGTAAGCATTTTCTGCCTACCATTCATCTGGCTAGTCTTTAGTCTGGTCAGCTTCAGCACATTAATTGGCTGGTTTTAAGCCCACGTGCTTGCTTTTTATCCCCAGGTTGGGGATAAAAAACAGTTTCTAAAACACTTCACTTCTCTCTCTTCAGAGAGAAACAATGAGAAAATCAGGCAAAGGGACGATCGCTTCACTAGCAAAGCACAGAAGATCACTTCACTTGTTAGCATCTCGTTATGGCTGGAAAAAAAGGGAGAAGATCACTTGCTAGCAAAGCACGGAAGATTGCTTCACTATTAGTTAGGGACGAAAAAGGCTCAGCTGATTGTCGAGGGAGCAGTAATGAAAGAAGCAGGCAAAGGGAAGATCGCTTAGCTAGCAAAGCATGGAAGATCGCGTTAGCACCCCATTAGGGCCGGAAAAAAAAGCCTTGAAAAAGCTACATTTGGAGTATAAGACGCACCCAAATTTTCAGTCTCTTTTAGGGGGAAAAGGTGCATCTTATACTCCAAAAATATGGTATATATATGCATTGAATTACTTATAAAGTAATAAAGGCAGAAAAAAACCTAATAAATAATTACATGTAGTCCTAGACTTACAACCATTCATTTAATGACTGTTTGAAGTTACAATGGCACTGAACATAGTGACTTATGATGGATTTTCACACTTCTGTTTTGACTATTACAGCATCCCCATGGTCACGTAATCAAAATTTGGACACTTAGTAACTGCCATGTATTTATGATGGTTGCACTGTCCTGGGTCATGTTGTCGCCTTTCGTGACCTTCTGACAAGAAAAGCTAATGGGGAAGCCAGATTCACTTAACAACCGTGTTATGAACTTAACAACTGCAGTGATTCACTTAATAACAGTGGCAAAGAAAGTCATAAAATGGGCCAAATTCACCTAACTGCTGTTTGGCTTAGCGATGGAAATTTTCGGCTCAATTGTGGCCAAAACTCAAGTACTACCTGTAAATGTATTTCCGTACCTCTGTACTTCCCTTGCATGGCTCTGTTCTTTTAGCAAAGTGGGACTCTTACTATTCAGAGTATAATTATAGCATTTTTCTGAAGATGATGACATATCCCTGATTCAATATACAGGCGTGTAGTGAAGAGCATGCTTACACATGCACAGGGATGGTGTAGCTCGGCCCCACTGGCTCACTTGAGTAATGAAGCTTAAGTCCTGCACTCACAATCCTTACTATTACAACTTCCTACATTCTGGGCTTGGGGTTCTGTCTGTGTGCTGTCACCATATCACTCTTCTCAGAAATATTTCTTCTCTTCATATTTTCTCAGGAGGAGGCAAGCCAAAATTCCTTCTTTCTATCTTCTTGCCTTTCTGTAAGTAGCAGAGTGACTAAGTTGTGTGGCAGGCTAGATTCCCTGCTAGAATGTTTACAGAGTTCAGAAGAAGGTATTATTACGTAATGTAAGGTTAAGTAGCTGGAAGTTGAGGAAAAATTGGAGAAAGGAATTTTCATAAATTTTCTGGACTTTGACTCTCAGCTAATGCTCCAGGCAGGAATATTCCGTACAAGAAAAACAATGTATCATATAAAGAAATGGGATAGATCCTAGGTCGGCAACCTGCGGCTCCGGAGCCACTCTCCTGTGGCTCCCTGGACCTGGACAGAATGCGAGACTGGTGGGGAAGGTGGAGCCACCCCCTGCACCGGCCTCGCATGCTGCCGCCGCCACAGCACCCCCCGCAGCACGCGAGGCCAGTGGAGGAGGCTGCATGCCCAGCCTTCTACTCTGCTCCGGGATCGGGTGGTCCAGGCGGGCGGAGCGATGCTGCGGTGGCAGCATGCGAGGCCGGGGATGGTGGTGGCATGCTGCCGCGGCGGAAGCACCCCCCTAGCCTCGCATGCTGCCGCCGGCAGCACGCGAGACCAGTGGAGAAGGCTGCCCGCCATCCTTCCGCTCTGCGCTGGGATCGCGGCGTCGCTCTACCTGCCTGGACTACCTGATCCCGGAACGGAGTGGAAGGTTGAGCGGGCAGCCTCCTCCACC
>JANHGD010002966.1:128254-140665 GCA_027560375.1 Imantodes cenchoa
GGTGCGGCTCCCAGTGCTTTGCTTTCTGTTGGAAACGGGTCCAAGTGGCTCTTTGAGTGTTAAAGGTTGCCGACCCCAGGGATAGATCAATGACATGTATTTTTAAAAAGCTCTTACATCATAACTCCCTCTGCATTTCATTAAATGGCTACTTCCTCCACTTTTTAACTGATAGTGCCATATTAGGAGGCCAGGGGTCTTATTGTGATGAAAGACAAAAGAGAAAAGCAAAGTGGAGCTGCCCCCAGCCCTTTTTAAAAGCTCACCTGAGAAAGGGGAAACCTTCCTGCTTCTTATTGGTCATTCAGATTTTGATTTTCTTGGAGTTTTCTGACCTCTGTGTCTACACTGGCAAGGTAAAATTTGATGAGTTAACTTTTTCTGATCCTGTTGTGATGTTTGTTTCCCCCTTCACTACAAGACACTAGGTATTGATGCAATTTTTACGATTCTGTTTCTCAAAATACAAATCCTAACGCCAGTATCCATGCTTTATTATCTATTACTTTCATTTAGAATTTAAGTTGCTCCTGTTTGGGGAGATAGAGTTGGAGAAGAAACCATACTTGTATTCTCCTGTTTGAATAGACTCACCTCTTATTGTTTGTTTCCCTTATTTAGTCGCAAGTGAATTTATGCATCCACAATGTCATGTTTTCTTTTTTATGCCTAACGTTTATGGAAAATACATGCTTGTGATTTGCCATAGTGTATTTAATGGTTGTTTCAGAATGCTCTTCTGGGTTAGTCATATGAATTAGCTGGCGCCGCCCAAAGTGCTAATTGCTTTAAGATTTCTTTAGCTTGTCAGAGCTTAATTATATTGAGACTCGAAGTATAAACAAAAAGGTGGCTCCAGAAGAGGTTGAAAATTTTCTAATCAGAGAAGTCAACCATAGAGAATGTAATGCAAAAATAAATTAAAAATCTGACAGGTAGCATTGTGCACTCAGTCACTTTTTTAAAGAAGCTAAGAAAAGTGGAATAGATCATTTTTCCTGTGCACTTCTGTGGAGAGTCCAAGCATGGGTTAT
Organism: Imantodes cenchoa; assembly: GCA_027560375.1. Classification (NCBI taxonomy): domain Eukaryota; kingdom Metazoa; phylum Chordata; class Lepidosauria; order Squamata; family Dipsadidae; genus Imantodes; species Imantodes cenchoa. The sequence goes on from JANHGD010002966.1 coordinate 129,289, forward strand.
CTTCTCATCTGATTGGCCAGGGACTGAATTACAATTTCTTTGCCCATGCCTCTTCCTCCGGCCAAGCTCCAGTTTTTTCAGCTCAGTCTGCGTAGAGAGGCACAGATTGAATTGCTCCTGATTAATATCAGTAATAGTTCAATTTCATTAGATTAAATTAGGTTTAATTGGACTTCTATTACCAAAAAAAGGCACTTTGTAAATTGGCTGGGAAAAGACTGTGGCATTTATGGGAAGCTTGCAGCTAGCCGCCATTGCCATGTGTTCTGGCTCAGGACTGGCTTGCAGAGAGACCGCTGGATTGCCTTCAGCTTAGAAGCCTCGATTTCAGCTGCCACTTGGAATCTCCGCTCAGGAGACCGCCCTTGCTAATCGGCTAACTTGAGTGGCTCTAGTGCAACAAGGGATCGACCTGTGGCCCCTCAGGACCTCTCCACCAGCCTGTTTTCAGAGCAAATGTTGGAGCAGGAGGTGGTTCCTTTGCCACAATATTTTGTGGATTCAGTCACACAGTAGTGGGAAACAACCAGGTTCTATACCGACTCCTAGTGGCATGCATAAGCACGTATTCCACTGAGCAGCAGATGGAGGAACTTTTGGAGTTCCCAGCCATAGATCCTCCCCTGGCCAGTTTGGCATTCTTGGCTCTTCTCCCTTCTGATTCAGCAGAGGGACTTAAGGCTGAGGCTAGAAAGGCGGAGCTTTCTGCTCGTAAAACTCATCAGGCAGCAGCTTGAGCTTGATTTGCCACAGCAGCCTCCTTTATGTCCAGGACCTCGCTTTTATGGCTCCATCAAAAGCAGGATAGGGCTTCCCCAGATGATATCTGTTTGCAGCAAGCTATTCGCAAATTAATAGCTGCGGTTGAATATACAGCGGATGCGACCATTAATGCAGCCAAATTCCCCTCTAGGGCTCTGGCCTCGAATGTCATCTCCAGATGCCTCTTGTGCCTTCCCCAATGGCAAGCCAACGTAAAATCCAAATGGCATCTCACATCGGGCCCATTCAAGGGTCCACACCTTTTTGGAGAAGCTTTAGACCTTATCTTAGTGGAGGGGAAGGACAAAAGGAAGGTTTTGCCGCATTCATATGGATGGGCTGAGAGGAGATCTTCTGCCTTCTTCAGAAGGCAGTCCTTTCGTGGCACTGCTCAGGGGGTCCCATTCAGCCCTATCTATGTACTCCTACGATCCCGACAGGTCTCAGGACAGGCCGTCCTTTAGGGACAGGGCTCATCAGCCTCAGTTTAGAAGGCCCGTGGGACTAGCAACTGCCCGTACAGATGCATCAAATGACTTGAGGCTGCACATTCCCATTGGGGGCAGGTTACAGGAGTTTGCTGCCCAATGGAGAGAGACAACTACCGGTGCATGGGTGTTGCAAACTGTGAGACTCGGTCTCACTCTGGAATTTTTATCTAGCTGTCTGCATCGATTTCTTCAGTGCCCAATTTCCAAGGAGGCTACAAAATGGGACCTCATGCTGGCCGAGATCCAGCACTTGAGGAACATCAGGGCCATTGAACAGGTCCCAAAAGACCAGGAGGAAAGGTGGTTTTATTCGGTCCTCTTCCTAATTCCCAAGAGTTTGGGGGGTCACCGGGCCATTTTGAATCTAAACTTGTACATAAAGTACAGGAGGTTCAAAATGCAATCCCTACTTACCATCCTGGTTGCATCCGGGACGGGGATTTTATGACCTCCATGGACCTGAAGGAGGCATGCCTCCATGTACCCATCAGACCCTCCCACAGGACATTTCTCAGGTTTGCTTATGCAGGCCACCATTGGCAGTACAGGGCCCTTCCCTCTGGACTGTCTTCCGCCCCAAGGGTTTTCACAAAGCTTCTGGATGTTATAGCGATGCACCTTCGCATCAGGCCCGTCCGTCTGCAGTGCTATCTGGATGACATGTTAATTCAGGCATCATCATCTATGCAGGGGGAAAGGGATTTCAGTTTCACGGTTCAGACCCTCAGGAACATGGGTTCTCCGTAAATTGGGAGAAAAGCCATTGTACCCTGTCCACCAGCCTGACCCATTTGGGGGCAGTTATCAACTCCCGGTCCTCCCTAGTATTTCTCTCACAGGGCTGCAGGGACAGTGTAAGGGACACGATCCAACAGGTCCGATTCTTAGAAAGGGTGCCTCTAATACTCCTCTCCTAGTTGTTAGGAAAAATGATATCGTGCCTCTCCATCTTGCCTCCATTCCAGGCCCTTATAATGGTTCGCCTCCATTCCAGGCCCTTATAATGGTTGCTCCTGCCCATCCAGAAGTTGGGTTGCAGCAACTCTCTCTCCCACATCAAAGTGCCCAGACCAGGTCCTGCGCTGGATGGGTATCACCCGCCATGGAGAGGGGTTCATTGTTTTGGGGGCCGACACGACTGGTCCTGATGTCCAATGCCAGCCTATTTGTTGGAGTGCCCATCTCAACAACAAGGTCACTCAGGGTCATTGGTCGTGATGAGACCTCTTCAATGACGTCAATTGGCTGGAGCTGAGGGCAGCCCACCTGGTAATGCTCAGGAGAGGACACTATTTGGGGGATGTAATTACTACCATTCTAGCCTCCAGAAGGGTGTTGACGACCAGGATACATGAGGCTACCTGGATGGCCTTTAGTCCTTGGTGTGCCACTCGGAACTTGTTACCTACTGTGTCCAAAGTACCACAGGTTTTGGACTTCCTACAGATGGGGTTGGTCAAAGGCCTATCCACCAATACCCTTTGCAGACAGATGGCCGCCTTGACCACCATCATTCAAGGTGGGGGTGCCACCCCTCTCTCACATCACCTGAGAGTGTGTAGTTTTTTGAAAGGAGTGTACAATTTGCAGCCACCCCCTGTTCACAGGTACGCTACCTGAGATCTGTCAGTTGTACTGCAGCCACTCACGACATCTCCATTTGAGTTTCTCCATGATGGTAGTGTTAGACTGTTGACTTTTAGAGTTGCCTTCTAGTTGTCATAACCTTTGCATACAGGATTTTGGAACTTGCTGCCCTATTGGTATGCCAGGACTTACATATTTTTCATGCCAACAGGGTGTTCTTTCAATTAGACCCTAAGTTTGTACAGAAGGTCAATACCTTATTTCATAGATCTCAGGAAGTTATTCTGCAGGACTTCTGTCCGAATCCTAAGCATTGAGTGAGAGACGTTGGCATACGTTAAATGTTTGCCAGACATTGCGCAAATATGTCAAGTGCATGGAACAATTCAGACGCTCGGAGGCACTCTTTGTTTCCTTTCAACCCAGGATGATGGGCAAGAAAGTTTCACCATCCATCAATCAGCCGTTGGCTGAAGGCCTGCATTCCGTTGGCCTATGAACGTCAGGCCAGACCACCTCCTCTCCACATCACAGTGCACTTGACCAGGAGTGCAGCCACCACAGTGGTGTGGGCAACACAGGCATCTATCCTCAAGATTTGCAGAGCAGCCACGTGGTCTTCGCCATCACCGTTTGTGAGGAATTACAAACTGGACATGTTCGCTTCGGCAGAGGCAGCGTTTGGGAGACGAGTGTTGCAACGGGTTCTACTGGCTGAGGGGACCCTGGACCAATCTGTTTCCCACCCTACATCGATTTAGCTTGGGTATATCCCCATGTTTGGACTCTTCATAGCAGCGCACAGGAGAATGAACGTTACCTTACCTGAATGTTTGTTCTATGTGCGCTGTGGGAGAGTCCAATCCCACCCTGGTTCTGGTTTAGTCCAGGGTCCAGGAATGGTTGATGTATCAGGTGGACTGTGTCTTCTCCAGATCCAGGTCTTCGTTGAAAAAACTGCAGCTCGGCTGGAAAAAGAGGCATGGCCAAAGAAATTGCAACTCAGTCCCTGGCCAATCAGATGAGAAGATAACCCATGCTTGGACTCACCCTCAGAGCACATAGAATGAACCAACCAACATTCATTTTGCTATGATGGAGCTCAAACTGCTGAAATAGAATATAGAGTTTAGAAAAATTGGAATCCACCAGAACTATGTCTAGATGAAACCCATATATATGCTAAATTAAACCTTTCTGGAATTTGGGGAGTGCTTACAGAATTAGTTAAAATTTCTACAGCTTGAGATACTCCAACTCTCAGAATTTCCATTCAGAATAGTCATTGCTGCAAATTTGGGGAACTGAATTCTTCTTACCTGGAGTGTCCATGTTGGGAACCCATTTTACAGGGGGACATTAGCAGGAAAAGTACTAGTTAGGCAAAGGGAGAGACTTTTCCCAATAGACCTGATCTTTGCACACTTCTAATATACTCATTTACACATGACAACCATTTGGAACTATACTATTGGAACCCTGCTGAGCTATACAGATATGAAATCATTATTTAGATTGATTATAGCTGCCCCACTGGATGGCTTACAACATTCAAAACACAATTAAAACATAACAGAGTATAATATCATAGAGGATAGTAGCCTGGAGAAAAGCAACCATAATAACCAAAATCATGCCAGCGGTTCCATTAATATGCCAGCCCCAGCCCTGAGAACAGAGTCAGGTCGTAAGAGCTTTCCAGAATCCTAAATGAGTAGACACCATACATATCTCTTGGACGATGCTATTCCTCCAAGAGATATGAAGACCATCACCTTGAAGACTGTCCAGATAAAATTGCTTGGAATTCTTCCTAGATGGATCCAGTTTTACTGCAGGTCTAGAGGAGATGCCTGGAGAGGAATCTTGCCAGGTTATCTGGGAATGGTTTGAGCCTGTTGGACCTGAAGAAGTGGACAAGGTCCTTAGGATTATGAGATCAGATGCCTGCTCTTCAGAGCCATGCCCCTGCTGGGTTGTGTTGCTGTCCAGAATGACTTCTCATGAGATAGGAAGCCATATAAAATTAATAAATGAATAATTAAATTACATCCTCAATTTCGGGGGCCCAAACAATCATACTGAGTCTTATAAGGATTGAGATGGAGTTTGTTCCTCCATATTCTTCACTTAACAGCCTCCAGATACTGAGTTGGTATGGTGGGAACAATACTGAGTGCTGATTGGTTGAACTGTCTGACAGCTCCTTATAAAAGGGCTAAATAGAACCTTCTTTGGATTGTAAATAGTTGCTGAATAAAGAGCTGTTTGTTGTCGCTACCTCTGCTGTCTGCCTCATCCATTCACCCTGTCTAACACATTCCCATTGTGAATCTGCCAAAGGTAACTGACAAACCTACCAAGACTGTCTTCATCCTTTATGTTGGTCTGAAATCTTACTGAATCAGGTCTAGATAATTTTTTTCTTCAAGATCCTATGTATATACCTGCCATTTGATCAACTTCTCCACAACATTTTCCACAAAGGGAAAACTGGAAACTAAATGATAATTATCCACAATAGAGGATTCCAGCAATGGTCTTTTGAGAAGGAGATGCATCACTGCCTTCTTCAAGGCCAGAGGGAACCCCTTTCCTGCTCCATCCTCTGATTGCCTTCCAAGCCACCCCCAAGGAGCCAGGATTTGACAAACAAGTTGCTGAGCTGACCGTTTGTGGGACTATGTCTACTTCCTCAGGAGTCACATGAGTCAATGTAAATCATTGAACAAGACTGTGACCCAGGCAACTTACTTGGATCTGTTAAGTTGGATGCCAACTTCAAGCAAATCCAAGTATCTTTATTCCTTAAATAGCATGAATCACAACCCTGTAGATGGTCCTGTTATTTCATACTGACGTTTGTAAGAAGCAAGAAATGGAAATAATAGATTTGAAATGAAAAAGAGTAGCCCAAGCATTTTGAAGCTGAGAGAAATAGAAAAGCCAAATTACAATTAGTTAATGTGACCCATGTGCTAGATCTGTATCCTGCCAATCCACTAAAATTGTGCTCATCGGGAATGCTTTTGACCCTCAAATTACACCAACACTAGCAAATCTTCCTGTAATATGGATAGCATACAGCCCTAATTAAAGCAGGTAATTTAATTACTCCTTTATTAAGTTGAAGGATATCCACCTTATGCAAACAATCTTTGGTAAGGTTGCCAGCACAGAGTAAGAATGGAAGGGTTACTTGTGTTGTATTAGGATATGTTTTTGTGGTCTTGTATAAAAACAATTTACTTTTGCCAATTTTCCAGTTTTTCCCACTTGAAATAAGAAAAATGTTTTAAGAAAAGAAAAAAGCTCTTCCAGAGAGGCAGGAAGTGATGCTTTTGTCTTAATTAACCTACTTTGCATAATATTATGAGTAAACTCCATGCTATCTGTTACACAAGAACTCCTGACCACTTGCCCTTCAGGAATTCAAGCTCCCAAGTTCAGGCAGACAGCTATGAATGTTCAGAGTGATCTTCATTTTCCAAATGTCCCTCTAAGATATGGCTGGCTGCATACAGATCCAGCAGGCTTTACGTTTTGTGTTGGGTCGCTTGGCTTGGTTTTCAGCTGTGCTAAGGAAATGCTTTAGTGCAAAGAAGGCACCCAAAGACAATCATGAAAATCATGCTACAGTAAGATGTCACAAGCTGTTCACAATTTTTTCATGTTCCCATTTTTATGCGATACATCATTGTCTCAATATTATTGTTCCGTAGGATGAGGAGGTAGAAAGAGTAAAGCAACAGATTGCCCTATTATGCCAACAGAAAGAGGATATTCTAACGGCTATGAAGAATGCCTTGGTGGAACTTCATCAGAATCAAGAACCACCAGAAGTTGAGGACAATGAGTTAGAATCACCGGAGGAAAATGGAAGTGCTGTTGTGCAGGTAAATTCCTTCAAATGGTTTCATAGAAATATGATATGTATGTGTGTGTGTGGTGTGTGTGTGTGTGTGTGTGTGTCAGTGATAGGTTCTAAATCCCTTTGCTACTGGTTCGCGCATGCGCATAAGTGTCTGGGGCAGGTGTGCGGAGCTTCCCGCTGCCGCCGTTACCAGTTCATAGAACCGGACCAGACCGGTAGCAAGCCACCATTGGTGTATTGTTGTGTGTGGTTGTGTGTGTACACGTATGTATGTAATATTAGAATATTTTTTAGCTAGGGGTAATAATTTCCAAAGATACAGGGTGGCCACCAAAAATGGTATCCTTTTATTGATTTTATCCCGTTACTCAGAAGGTGTGGCAGATGTTCCTGCCTGGCACACTGTCATTTTGTTGTGCGTTTTCTTTTGTATATATTACGTCATTGTCTGAAAGATAGAGATTAATGTATGATCAACACTGTTTCTTGGTGGTAGAAAATGAGAAAGAAAAACCTTTAGACATCAGAATTCAGTGCTTAGTAGGAAATTAATTTTGGATTTAAAAATTATATTCTAATGAACAGAGTTTCAAAGTTATTTTCAGCTTGTTAGAAAATGAAGGATTTTTTAAAACTGTAACTCAAAAGAAATGAAAATCTTACTTTATGCAGTGATACTGCCCCAAACCAGTATATATGTATTAGGAGGGATTATAGGGCCCAGATTTCTCAATCGGAATTCAATATATATCTGAAATGTAACAAAGATAACTTTTTCCAGCCAATCCCCATTTGATGATTGATGGCCATTCAGTCTCACTTTTTGTGAAATTTTGCCTATTGCAAAGACCAACATTAGGCTGCTATCTGCTAGCAGAGTATAAAGACAGATTTTAATCTAAACAGAGACCATTCACTGCATACTGCTTTATTTTTAATCACTCAAATGTACAAACCAATTAGAAATATTCATGGATTGTTTTAGCCGATCCATATTTAAAGGCTTCAGTAATAACAGGGTTTTGGGGTTTTTTGCAATTATTCGAATCATTGAAAACTTGATTGGCAATAAGATGATTCAAAATATTAATATCCACATTAACTCATAAACTATAAAATACATGCATGGGGGTTGGGTGCATGTATCTATGAGATGCTATTTTCAAACTGGGATTATTCCAGAATGTAAATATATTGTGAAAATAGTACTCAGAATTATTATTTCATCTCAGCATCAAGTGTGTTTTGCAACTTTCTATGCTAGAAATAGAACTACATTTAAAATTTTAAAAAGGAACCAAGCCGGGATATGAGACAGATTATATAATAGTTGGGTTTTCTTTAATATATTGAATTCTGAAAAGAAAAGGTCAGAATATATATCTAGTGACAGTGCTGAAAATCATAAAAATAAAAGACCTCATCCTTATATAAAAGCTATAACTTAAATACTTGGGAGAAGAAAGGTAATTTTCTCATAAAATATGCATTAATAATTTAATATTAAACAATACAGAATACCTTTAAGGTAATTGCATAGGGATTTTTCTAAATTTATATTTTAGCCTTAAAGTAGGAGTACATTACCATTACATTTAAATTTTGCCAGAAATGCAGTGGGATTTTAAACCATCAGTTCATGTCATTGTTATTCTGAGATAAGTAGTATGATACATATATATCTACAGATATATATCTACAGATACTTTATCTGTATCTTTATTTCATATTTTAAAGTAACTGAAACACCATGTAAACCGATAATTTTTACAGATTTCCATAGATAACACTAAAGACTATTAAGACATACATGAGACTAATGTAGTTAATTAAATAACCTAAGAGAAACTTTGCAGGAGTGAATTCCTGCCCTGGGGAGTGGGATTGAAATAGATGACATACATAGTCCCATCCAACCTTTCCATCCTGTGTTTTTATCAAAATAAAATAGATGCTAAATAAAATGTAGAACAGCTTAATATAGCTATAAAACAAACAAGTGCAGGGATCTGAAAAATGTAACTGAAGGACTGAAAACATTGGATAATAAACAGATTCCTGTGACATTATACTAGATCATGCCTACAAAACTACTTAATTTGATTATTTCTTACTATTTCTGAGAAGCATGTATACCTGTCAGATGGAACATATTTAAGGGCTGCCATAATAACGGGGGGTTTCTTTCTCTGCATGCTGCAGCCCAAAAAGCGAGGCTCCCTGGCTTTTTTACCTTCCTTGGTTGAGGAAGCAGAAGACAATTCATTCCACAATGAAGTAAGTACACTTAGTTAGACCACACCTAGAGTACTGCATCCAGTTTTGGTCACCACACTGCAAAAAAAGACATTGAAACTCTAGAGAAAGTGCAGAGGAGAGCAACCAGGATGATTAGGGGACTGGAAACTATAACATACAAAGAGCAGTTGCAGGAACTGGGCATGGCGAGTCTGGTGAAGAGAAGGATCAGGGGAGACATGATAGCAGTGTTCCAATACTTGAGGGGCTACCACACAGAGGAGGGGGTCAGACTGTTTTCCAAGGTACCAGAAGGCCAGACAAGGAATAATAGATGGAAAATGACCAAGGAGAGATTCAACCTGGAAATAAGGAAAAACCTTCTGACAGTGAGAGAGATCAACCAGTGGAACAGCTTAGCTTGCCTGCGGAGGTTGTGAGAGCTCTAACACTTGAGACTTTCAAGAGGAGATTGGACGGCCATTTGTCTGAAATGGTGTAGGGACTCCTCCTTGAGCAGGGGGTTGGACTAGATGACCTACAAGGTACCTTCGAACTCTAGTAATCTATCTATCTACCACCGAGGAGTATAATGGAGCTGAGTCTTATTAGAGAAATAAAAGAAGACAAGTGAAAGTGAGCAAGTTAGTCATGGCAAAGTTATACTGATAATTTTGGGAATGAGCAGCATGTCAGAACTGTCTTCTTAAATGCAGATTTTGATTATGGCAGTATTATAAAGATGAGATTTGAGTGGCTCCCACATGTATGTCATTAGGAAATTATTGAGGATCTGTTTTTCTCTCAGTCTCTGATGACAGGATGATTATGGATCATGCTTTTGTTTTATCATTTTGATCTGATCTGTTTTGGCTTTCTTTATGTGTTATGTGTTTTATAGTTGTGAGCTGCCTAGAGTTGTTTAAGAGGTGGGCAGCCTAAAAATTATTTAATCAAAATAAATAAAATCATCCCATGCAGGACTGAAATTAAGATAGTTTGCAAAAAAAAAGCTTTCAGTAATAGCAAAAACTGCTGTTTTATTTTGCAACCTTTCCATAATATTTGTGGAAAGATGTAAATTGTTTGCCTATTGATGAATGCATTCAAATCTTTTCTGTTTTTAGCAGATGCAAAGGGTGTCTCTACCATTGATGAGGAAGGGAGTTTTAATCTGAGGATGCAGTTTGATCTGTATCTCATTGCAAGAACTGTGGTGGGACATTGCTTAGAAGGCAATATTGCAGGCTAGCTCATTGCCAGGAGTTCAATTCTGACTGGCTCAAGGTTGAATCAGCCTTCCATCCTGTCAAGGTTAATAAAATGAGGACCCAAATTGTTTGTGGGCAATATGCTGACTCTGTAAACCGCTTAGAGAGGGCTGTAAAGCATTGTGAAGCGGTATATGAGTATAAATGCTCTTGCTCTTACTATTATCTCTCTTCTGCAAGTCCCTCATGTTGCTTTTGAAATAAAACGTGACTGAAATGTCTGGTAGGCATCTTCAACTAAAATCTTCATTGCCTCAGAGTGTCTTTCATATCTAACTCAAAGAAGCGGGCTGTATGCAGATTTAGAGAAGCCATCTAAAATAAAATCTAGTACCAACTATTTTTGGTGTCTGAACATTAATTTTATATTCAGAATATTTTCCATAATTGTGAATTGTTTTCATTAAGTATTTTATTTCCCAGGGGTGCTTTATCAGAACAAGAATGAATGCATAGGCAGAAATTACAGTTTTTTTCTGGCTCTAAATATGGACAAAAAGCTTAATAACAATTCACAATATGGGCAATCCATGAACAATATTGCTGCAGTTTTTCTCATCCCTATGAACTTCAGAATAATCCAGAGTCCTTTCTTAGGATTACTTGGTGGCTTTATTTCCAACCTTTGTAGTTACATTGGTAGTTGAACATCTGATTTTGGGTGGCTGCAACTTTCAAGCTAGAATCTTAGCAGTGAGCCACTTCATAAGGAAAAAAGCTCTCACTTTCTTTACAGGAGGTGGATACTGATACCACAAAGGCCATATCCAGTGAAGATTCTCTTGACATTCCAACCAAGGTAGGTATCATGGCTATTAAACCGTTAAAAATGTAAATTTGTCTTTAAAAATATAATGATTTGCTACTTAATTTTAGAAAACCAAAATGGTAAGAAGCAAATATGGGGATGAGCTGAGGTGGCGCAGTGGGTAGAGTGCAGTACTGCAGGTTACTTCAGCTGACTGCTAATTGCAGTTCAGCAGTTCAAATCTCACCGGCTCAAGGTTGCCTCAGCCTTCCATCCTTCCAAGATGGGTAAATGAGGACCCAGATTGTTGGGGGCAATATGCTGACTCGGTAAACCGCTTAGAGAGGGCTGTAAAGCACTATGAAGCGGTATATAAGTCTAAGTGCTATTGCTATTGCTATTAAAT
>JANHGD010002967.1:17207-30094 GCA_027560375.1 Imantodes cenchoa
GTAGTCAAGCCGTGAGGTGACAAGGGCATGAGTGACTGTGAGAAGTGCCTCTCTCTCCAGATAGGGTCGCAACTGGTACACAAGGCGAACCTGTGCAAAGGTTCCCCTGGCCACAGCTGTTAGATGTTGATCCAATTTTAGCTGTGGATCCAGAAGGACACCCAGGTTGCGAACCCGCTCTGAGGGGATTAGTTTTTCTCCCCCCAGACACAAAGATGGATAATCAATGGAGTCCTTGAGAGACAGCATCCACAGCCACTCAGTCTTGTCTGGGTTTAATTTGAATCTATTAACCCCCATCCAGATCCTCACATCGTCCAGGCACTGGCACATTACATCCACTGCCTAGCTGAATAGACATGGGGTGGAAATGTACAGCTGAGTATCATCAGCGTATTGCTGAAAATGCATCCCATGTCTGCGGATGATCTCACCCAGCGATTTCATGTAGATGTTAAACAGCAGGGGCGAGAGGACCGACCCCTGAGGAACTCCATAAATGAGGGGTCTCAAGGTCGACCTCTGTCCCCCAACTAACACCGACTGCGTTCGACCTGAGAGATAGGAGAACCACCGCAGAACGGTGCTCCCCATTCCTAACTCCTTCAGCCGACACAGAAGGATACCATGGTCAATGGTATCAAATGCAGCTGAGAGGTCAAGTAGTACCAGGATGGAGGAATTTCCCTCATCCTGGGCATGCCAGAGATCATCCATCAGCGTGACCAAGGTGGTTTCCGTGCTGAAACCGGGCCTGAAACCTGATTGATAAGGATCTAGATAATCGGTTTCTTCCAAGAGTCACAGGAGTTGAAGTGACACCACCTTCTCTACAACCTTGCCTACAAAAGGCAGGTTGGAGACAGGACAATAGTTCTTTAAGGCAGTTGGATCCAAGGATGGCTTATTGAGGAGGGGTCTCACCACTGCAACCTTTAAGAGTTCTGGGATGAGGCCCTCCCTCAAGGAGGCGTTGATTAATGCCTGGAGCCAGCTGCATGTCCTCTCCCTGCTGGTAGAAACCAGCCAGGAGGGACATGGGTCCAATATACAGGTGGCAGTGCTCATCGCTCCCATGGCCTTGTCCACTTCCTTAGGAAGTGATGTATAAACCCATTTAGATGAAGAAAGGGCTTTTAGATGAGGACAATAACACAAAAGTCAAATCATGTGTTTATCTATCTTCTAAATAAATGGTATTTACTTTACTTTTGTTATTTCTCCAAGCTTAAAACAGTCTGATCTTTACTGGTTAAGAATATAAAATGGCTGAGGCATTTATATCTATGAAGCAAATGGAAACTGTTGCAAGATCAGCAACAGCTACTCAAAGTAAAGCTTCTTAATGGATTAATTCACTAGCACTTTTTAGTAACACCATATTTATTAGTGAAATTTTGAGTTAATTAGTTTTAAAACTTACCTTGCAAATTCTAGACACAGGGATGCTGCTAAAGGTTCTCAGCATATTGGCCTTTACACCAGGTGGTGGTTCAAAGACAAAAATTCTTCCAGCACGTAACAGGTTGACTGGCACCTGAGCACAAAATACATTATCCAAATGTACAGTGAGAAATGTATTGATCAGATTTATATAGTCGCCGATCTCATGAGTAATGACCATGGAGCGCTTTTAATAATCCCATGTTTGGGGAAATGCTCTTTGCTCCTAAACTTGTAATGCTGGACAAACTAGCATTACATTAAACTTGTAATGCTGGACAAACTAGCAAATGATACCGCTGTGCTGAACTTTTAGTACCTTAGCATGGAATAATTAACAGACATAAAAATCACATAACTTGATGGGAGATCAAGATCTAATATGAATCAGACAACAAAAACATCTAAAGAAGTGAAGAAAGTATTTTGAGGTTGGTTCCATATTAAAATCAGTTGTCACTCGACTTTGCACACACGAAGAAGTACTAATTTCTCTTATTTAATAAGGAGAAAATGAATTATGCCTAGCAGGATAGAAACCTCACAAGATGCGGATAAACCTCCTCTCTACAATAGCAGAATTTAGAAAAGAAATGTGATGTGTTTTTTTTTACCGATTGCTTACTTTTGGATTTATCTCCATTGTAAGGAACAATCTAAAGCATGCATGAGGTTGAAGGGAATGCAGCTTCTTTTCTAGTTGCATCAGCCATCCAGGTGCCAGGTGGACATTCTTCAACATGACCCACCTGAAATAAAACCCCCAAAGAGATTAATGTTTTAGAAATCTCTATCATACAGACCCAAATTGGATCCAATGCAAATCATAGCATTAAGAAGAACCCACCTGCCTGACTTCACCGCTGTATTGATTGCTTTATCAGCTTGGTTAAATCCTTCAGCAGAACCTAAAAGCACAACATTACCATGTTTAGAAATGTGTACTGCGGAAATCTTCCGCAGCATTTGATGTGACAAAATATATGAAAATGTTACCAATAGCAATGGAGGTGATCTGTGTATTTTGCTCTGCAGCAAGGTCTTCAACATGCCCACTAGCATCATAGCCAGGTACAGAACACATCAAGACAGGTGTGTTAGGCTTCACCTAAAATCCAGGAATAGAAAAGAAAAGGGAAAAATCAGATATGTTTGCTTCACAGGAAGAGGCAGTTCTCTCTATTCCAAAGTTTGCTAATAAGTTTACAGTTTTTCTAGTACTGAGAAAATCTCAACTCTGAAATGTCAAAAGTGCCAGAAAGGGCCAGCTCAAAAACCATTTTAGGTAGACAGAATGAGATAGATCCCCTGGATCCCGGCCACCTTTGCAATACTTATACTTCTCTTATGTTGTATCACTATAAAAAAGCCATTCAATAAATTAAAAAAAATCAGCATTCAATGCAACGTTTACTTTAACAGCAGACTTTAAAACACTATCTGTGTCATTCTGTGATTCTGGGGACCAAGCCGGAGGGGTGGGTGGGTTGTAATTAAAATGTTTACTTGCCTCAGTATCTACAATGTGTGACAGGTCCAAAGGCTGCTCCATAATGGACATAAAATTTTCTCCTAGATTTGTGGAAACAAAGTGATGTGCCATTGCCAATAAACGATCAGGGCGGAAAGCTTGGATCAAAAGCAAGCGGTGAATGGCTTGTCCAATGGTTGCTGAGATATAGAAAATGGAAAAATAAAATATTTATGTTTTATATTTGGATTGTTCTAGGCAATTCAAGACTAAGATGATGGCAACACGGTCAATAGGTTTCTGTTTCTTTCTCACCAAGAAAATAAGGAGGTGTAGGAATAAAACTGCTGCCATCTTTATTCCCCTCCACCCCGCCACCAATGAAATGGTGCAATTTGATTTCAGACTGTTTAGGGAGATTTAACATTCCGTACAAAACTCAGGTCCAAAAACATAGGTCTGCTATTCCTGATGTCACTAAGAGCTGCTCTCCAGCTTTCTAGAAAACCATGAAACTACATGACAGCCTGCGATCCTGCAAATATTGTCTAGCACTGCTCTAATACGATAAATTTCACGTAGGTTCTATAGTATTTCACATGAAGACTAAAAAAAAATTTCTAAGAGCTTCTCTATGATAATTGGGTATAAAGCTATCAAATGCAGGACCCATTCTAGCAATTGTATTTGTTCATTCCTCATATCATTCTAAACAAGTCTCTGTGTGTGTGTATGTGTGTCTGAGCGAGAGAGAGCGAGAGTGAGAGCTACTGTTTGGCTAAATGTTTTCTAAGCCCACCAGCCTTTGAGTGACAGATGAATCAGAACACCAACTCTGCACACCTATTCCTCTAAGGAAAACATTGTTCCATTCAGAGTCAGAAATTCACCAATTCCAAAATGCATGGGCTAACAATCCGTGTTGACTCCATTTTTTAAATCAGAATTCACTCTTAAGTGCACTGACATTATAAAGACAATGCATCTGCCTTTCTATTGATAACAGCTTTATTGTAGGCTATTAGTAAGTCTGAATGGTTCTGAATTATGTATTTCCTATTGCCAAGTGACCCTTTATGTCACTTTCAAAAATCAGACATTACTTGCTGATATAATATTAATATACTATTTTAAAGAACTATTTTTCAGTATTCAAAATCAAACAACAAAATCAATTATTTCACTATTTTTTAACAAATTAATTTGATATTATCTTTTTCCAGACATTGTATGTTTGTCTTCTTCATGCAATTTCTTCTGGTGAGTGTTCCACAAACATCTAACAAAGCAAAACTGAGATGGAAGAAATATGAACTTACTTGCAGTTTTGTCTTCTGCCCAAAGATGGGGTACAGTCTGCTCTGGTGAACTGCTTTCCAGCCAAATGCAGAATTGCTGTAGGTCAGATTCAGTTAAAATGATTATTTCTGAGCAGTTCGTAAGAATCTTGTCATAGATCTAAGACCAATGAGTTTCTTCACATGAAGACAGGTCAAGGATATCATATTTCCCTAAGGAACATGTTCCCTGTATACATAGTGATATGCTTTCCTGATTAATATAGATCTCAGTCAGCATAAGCTATCCAACCCACATATTGGTAACAATGTGTATGAAGTGATATTGGATATAAGTTCTGTGTGTGTGTGTGTGTGTGTGCGTGTGTGTATACATACATATATATACATATACATACATACACACACACATATATACACATACACACAAATACACACAACACACACACACTGACCTAAAGAGAATGAAATGTTCTTATTTGCATTAACAATTCACTTTAAAATTCAATAGTTTAGACATATTAAAAAGTAGTCTTACATCATCAGATTTGATTTTAGAAACAAGGTCCTTAAATGAAGAAAGACAGCTTAGTCTCATCATAGCTTCCACCTGTTCTAACATCAGGCCACTAATTTTGGGTAGAATCGTATTGGTGAGTACAATTTCTTTCCCTCTTAGGAAATGCTGGAATTCTGCATCGTATGTAGGCTCCCTTCAATTGAAACAGAAGAAAATCACACTGAGAACAATTCTCTCAAAGATAAAGAAACCTAACTACTCCCTAAGTAGGATTCTTTGGATTACTGATGTGTACAAGAAACCTGGGAAAACCATTAGTTCTGCTTAAGTGGTATGTCTGTTGTATGAATAGCAGTTTAAAATTGACAGATAATCTTTTGCAAGAGATTTAGGTAAGGGTTAAACCACGCTTTTCATTCAGTTTTTTACAGCATGTATAAATTGGCCTTTCTGACATTATTTTTATTGATTTGAAGAGAGATCTGGAATTCCCTGTGTCCCTCTGTCATCTTAGGTCACATGAATCAACTTTAAATCTATAAATGCTACTTTAGTCTGACTTTTGGAGTGCTTTTAGTTTTGCTTTTCATGAAATTCCTATCATTCTTAAATTTTGGAAAGACTTCACTCTTCAATACTGGCTTATTTAGTAAGTGAATTTGCTTACCCTATAGTGCCTTTCAGTTTTATTCTAGCCAACAGCATTGCAAAAGTTATGTGATCCTGGTGTAGCATGCCACGAGCAACTCTATTGAATGCCACCTAGAAATACAAAATTAGGAAGATCAGCTTTGTAGATAGTTTGTGAACAAGAAAAAAATAATACCTGAAGTGTTTTGAAGTACAAAATGCTTTTACTTAACCTGGAACAGATCTTTTGTGATAATAGAAAGACGTTGGGTATGGTCTGTAATTCCTTTCAAATTTGGGTTCTCATACAGTACATTGTGATAGATATCCAGGAAAAACTGAAGAGAATACTGATACAGGAAGTGTATCTAAGGTAGAATTCAAATGGAATAAGAGTGTTAAAAGCAACATATTAACTTGAATGGAAACGGCGTCTTGTGGCATTAAAAAAATCTGCGAAAGGGAAACCTAAATCAACCTCTTGTACCTGCTTCAATGACTCCATTGTGAAGTAAATACTGCTGCACGCAGTAGAAAGTGGGAGGTATTGCTGAGACACTGTTTCCACCTCTTGCATGACAATATCCGTTTCTTCCACTTTTCTAGTAACCTCAGCTGCCTCTTTCTTTAAGTTTTCCAAAGTGGTTATGATGGTATCATCATCCAAAATACGTCCTTTTACTTCATTGAGGGCTTGGAGAAGAGATTTTTCTAGCTGCCGCAAACGCAGCTGGAATTCACCTTTGAGAATAACACAGACCCTTAAACAAAATTTGAATCACATTCTGACCTGCTTACCTTTTAACAGAGAGGACACAAAGTAACAGCAAAACAATACCGATGAGTTTCACTTTTTAATAGGGATGAGAACAATTTATGAGTCTTAGCTGACAATTGCTGTGAAATTCCTATATTTATTTAAGTTTATGTGCCGCCCAGAGTCATTTTGGATAGAGAATAGCATATAAAATGCTTTTTTACATATACATATATACATTTGGATTATATTTAATCTGAACTCTGAGTTGATCTTACAAGAATAATTTTAAACAACACAAAGTAATTTTAAGCATCCTGCCTAAGTAAATTTAAATTTTTTTAGAAGCATAAGGTAGCTGTGCAAATAAATGTTAATAATGAAGGGGTTTTTTTTAGTTATGGAAGTTTGTCTAGGAAAATTATTGCTTTTTGGAAAAAAAAACTTAACAAGGGAATGAGATCTGCTCCCTTCTTAATTAATAAAAACAAACAAACCAAGAATCCGACTTTTTGAATTCTGTTCCGGTAGCCATATTCAATAGAACTGAATCTCAATTTTGCAGAATTATAATTATCAATTATAAGTGCTAATTGCTAATGAAATTGATCCTGCTATAGAACAGAAACCAAATTCTATTCCTTTCTTTCTGCTGCTCTCTAGGTGCTGAAAAAGGTTGGGGATTCGGTTTTTTACTGACTATACCTTGAAGTTTGAGGAGATCAGAACGTTTCTCATCCACATCTGGTCTTTCAGCTTTCAGTACCTCATTCAGGCATTGACTCTGTAAGCTGCTACGAGTTACTGTGAAGTTGACAAATGTCACACGAGAACAGAGATCTGGTGGAAACTCAACCTATAAAACACAAAACGTTAAATGTAACCTTTAAGTAGCCTCTCCTATCCACTGCCATCAACTACTGGCCTTGTAAAACAAGTTTATTACTTACTGTTGGGTCTCTGGTGGAGAGGAATATTACAAATGATGGTGATAAATCAATATCTTGATCTCCCAAAGTGATAAGAACTCGACCACCAGTTCTACGGACTTCACGGTTCAGCACAGGATTCAGAACAGGGTCATAGCTTTCCACATCCTATACAAGATGACAAAGTGATCTGGCATACATGGAATCAAGTAGAAATCCTCTTAAACTAGTTTCTGAAAGAAAGCTATGACTTGCTTAATGACTGCACTGCTTAGTGACCAAAACTCCGGGCCCAAATGTGGTAATAAGTCAAGGATTACCTAGATTTTCTTCAGATACTCTTATTTATTTACTTTGAAGAAAACTACATTTTCTCCAAAATAATTTACTCCGATTTGCTGACAATAAGTTAATGAAAACTGTTTTTCTTATCTTGTCTTCCATTTAGATAGGTACATGTCTTAAATTCAGGCTCACCATTTTTAGAGAAATCTAGCATTTGAATAAGCTGAATCTTAAAAAAATAATAGATATAAATATACTGTCTTCAAAACATGGAAAGGAAAACAGGCATGATGAAAGTTGTGACAACATGATCCAAGCCATGCCTCTTTTGTAGTGGGCTTGTTGTTCGTAGCATGTGTGATATAAGGGGAGGGATTCCGATCGCAACACTGCAACCAACATTTTATGGTTTGACGGCCCCAAAATTTTGGTTCAGAACTGTTTACATGTTTCAATGTGGTAATTTCAATAACTGTTCACTGATGGAAACTATTGTAAGATATATTTATTCTACAACCTAAATTTTGCTTACCAATTACAAGAAACGGCCGAGAATTTTAAGGTATCAATTTTAAATAAATTCAGAAGTAATATGGCCTAAGACAAAAAGGGGCATTCTTGTCAATGTCTTTTATTAGACCTGGTTGCTAAGCACTTTTTAATTCAGTGGTTTCGTGAGGTAGATTCAGACAACTCTAGATCTTGTTCTTTTCAATTTATTACATGGGTTCCACATTACCAATTGTAATTGTATATTTTCTGCATTTGAATTACAGATAAGTGCTGTTAGTTTTCATAAAAGTAAAAATTATATAACTCTCCTTAGTTTTTAAAGGCAAAACATGCAACAGTAACAAACCTGGACAAGTAGAGGATTACCAAATCGCAGAGCACTTTCCAAATTCTTTCTGAACGCATCATCCAAAAAGCTAGTACGAGTTATTTTACGGTCCTTGTATTCATTCATGATGAATTCTGTAGCTTGGCCCGAAGGGTCAATAATTAAGGGATACCTAAAATGTAATTTCTTATTAAGTTTTTAAGGAAGCTAACAGAACAATATTTTACTCCATATATATTCATTGGAGTCATTTTTATAAAGGTAGTTTAACACTGTTGTATTCAATATTTTTTCAATGCCATTGCTGTGGTACTAAATTCATGATTCAAATTTATAATGTATGCTGGAAACTAAACTATAAAAGCTTCATTATTTACATAAAAATAATTCTGTTGCCTTTACATTTTCTTTCTTTGAGCTTCCAAATTTCTACTTAATCTGCTGTTCTTTTGGATCTTGCCCTTCTAACAGGCATACTACAGTCAAACACTGTCTGACTGCCACTCCGAGGAGTTTTTGAGCAGAAACAGTGAATATTTATTCAAAGCATGTAAGATATATCTTTGAAAATTCCATTTTAAACTATGCTAATATCTAATCCGTTAGAACACGGATACCTAATGAATACTTAATTTTGCCCATCTTCTTATAAATCTTCCAAGTAGCCTAGACATTTTGTAATTATTCTTAAACAGTGCTTAAACTGATTGATATCTTATCTTGAACTTTTTTCGAAATCATTAATCATATGGGAAAGGGGTAGCTGAGAATTGCTGGTAACCTTTTGGATGAGAATTTAGAAATTTTCCTCTTATGTAAGAGATATTTAGGTGCCATATTTTTCTTTAGTAAAACCAGTGTCACTGGTTTATTAAAACAGTGGTATGGCTATGCACACTATGTTTTTGGAACATATTTCTCTGGGAATGACTTTTTTCATGATATATGAAATAAAATATATAAAAGTATTATTCCCAATGCTAGTCTTAGGGGGAAAGATGCTTACAATTATTAACCATTCTCTCCATACTACATCAGAAGATTCTTGGAAATGCCACAGTATCAGAATATTTATACAACATTCTGTCCTAAGATTATAGCAAAACTAATGTTCTTTCCCCTAGAAATAGCTGAAAATCATAACATCACAGGAACAAAGGTTTGGGCAGGAATAATTACCACAAGTGTTAAAATACTATTTTTCTGTACAGTTTTTTGGATGAAAATTTGCCTGATAAAGAGTAAAGTACCTGTTAAATCTCTTGAGCATAATTGCATTTTCTGTGCACAAGTCATCTGCAGGGAGAGAACTTGCTTGCCAGCGAAGACGTTCATCTGCATTCGACAAGTATTCTGTTCTAGCAATATCTGTACGGAACTGTAAAATGAGCATTAGGATTTACTCAAGAGAAGCCAAGAATTGACAAACATCTGTGGGTTAATAAATGTATTTACTCCTTTTCTACTACTACTGAACTATGCTACCCCATGATTTGTTTTACCCTCATAAAATATTGTTAACCCTTCAGCAATACCCTTTATCCATTAATTGCAATTTGGGTCCAAGTATGCATATTTTTAACCAAAATTGGAGAAACATATTTCAAATGATCCAGGATGTTCAGCTATAAATACTAACACTACTATTTATCAAGGAAAAAGATACTGAAGTGGCGTTCCAAGCTCCAAACTGTTGGCGTATAATGCCACACAATAAGTGAGTCAACTGTTTGTAATAAATGGTGGTGGATAATTTTATGATCCATGAATTTTTTTTACCTGAATATTTGCCTGTTGCAAATGATGGGACCATGTTGTGAACAGGTTTTGCCGCATCTGCTGGTCAAAATAACCAGCGTAAGCAATGAATGCTCCTGAGAGCAAACAGTCTCCTGCAATTGTGGACATCTGGTTCTTGAAGGTTTCACTTGTTTTCTCCCATCTTTCACGTTCAGCGGACAAGCTCTTCAAAAGAGCTGTGCTACGATTTACCTGGAAGTGAAGCAATGAATATATTCAAACAAAAAGCAAACTCAAAATTTTTGATGTGATTTCAGAGCAAACACTATTATTAAAAACGTGGCCCTAACACAGCATCAGTGGGAAATGGGAGGCGGAAGAGAAACAAGAGCTCCAGGAAAACTCTTAAGAAATTTTAATCATAGTTGAAAAAAGTTCTGCAACATATCATAAACTGTGATTAGCATCAATATTACACTTCCCCATCAGTTTTCTAGTTTTCAAAGAGACCTCCGATCAGTAACTGAGATGTGTAGGCTGTTATGTCCCAGTTAAGAAATGCCGGAGTGCAAAGGTAGGAGGGGAGGGCCTGGGAGGCTTGGTGCAGACCACATACAAATTGGGGGAAGAGCAGTGCTGCGGAGAGGTGTGAGTGTTAGGCTGGGTGTGGTGTATGCAAGCAAAGGAGGGGAAGGAGGACATAATGCGTGTGGCGAAGAAAAGCCAAGGGTATGGGGAGACTTACTCAACTGATTTGTGACCTGCTAGCTTTCACATTGAATTTGTTTGTGGGGAGATCACATAAACAGTGATCACATGTTTGTGGGACACTGCAACCTGATTTTAAGTGTGAGCTGGTTGCCAAGCGCCCAAATTTTGTTCACATGATCATGGGGGCCAAAGCTTTGAGCACCTTTGAAGTCCTTTTGTTCAGCATTGTCACTAACACTGAATGGTTGCTGAATGAATGTTAAGGGAGGACTACCTATACTGACACAGCAGTATAGAAGTCAAAACAAGCGTCTAAGATTCATGGTGGTAATTTAAAATGGAATTCAGTGCTCACAAGAAAAGTGAAACTCTTGACTTTGGTCGAATCGAAACTCAACAAAAATTAACAAACATTTAACAAAAAGTGGCAGTCTCACCTTTGCTTCCACAGCAGCTAGATCTGCCTTAATAGCCTGAGCTTCAGAAATCAGTACAGCATATTCCTCCTTGTAGCGAGCAATGCTGGTCTCCAGGTCTCTAATCATCTGCTCAACTTCATTGGCCTTCTGCTGGTTGTCTTTGGCATCGTCTTCAAGTTTCTGCAGCTCATTCCTCAGGGGCTCTACTCGCTTCAACATGTCAGCATAGTTCAACTAGGAAAAAAAAAAGATGGCATTCTATTTCACACAATTCGGGATTTTACAGTCCTCCATAAACCTTCATGTCAATAGTCTGATGTGAAAAAGTTGCTAAGATGAAATCAAGTGGATTAATTTCACTGAAATCAAAATACTTTTTGTTTGTGAAACTGAAAGGGAGGAATTCTTCCTCTCCCATAGAAACACACCAACTCCAGCAGGGGATATCCTCAGAATTTGAAGATGTATGTGGAGCTATGGATTTCTGTGGGGAGGACAAATTGGAGGAGAAAATCCCCCCCCCCCATATCTTCTGTAGTCAGCCCCCTCTTCACTTTTTGAATGCTTAAGAAAGATAGATGTGCTTCAGGATCAAATCAGACTATAAAAACTGAAATAAATGAATAGAAATAGAAATAGGACTAGGAGTAGGACTGGAATAGAACAGGGAGAGTCTGTTTACCAGTTCTAAATGGTACTGAAAGAGTACTTTCCTTTCTGTCCTACAAATACTTGACAAAACCTACTTGGTACCATTTCCTCCTTTTTTAGTGTAGCATTTTTCTTTCTTTTGGTCCTATCCTATTTAGCATTTTCATTTGTTTCTTTTTTTAAATCCAAAACTACTTTTTCTACAAAGTCTTTTGCTTTCCTCTTACTATTTTATCAGCTTCCAGGAACCAAAAACCCCTCTGCAGCCCCAGTTTATATCTTTTTATTTTGAAAATACAATCCTTCCGATTAACAGATTATTTACCTGTGCAATAGCCCATTTTACCATAGGTCCACAAGCCAGAGAAGCTCTGTTCACAATTTCATAATTGTAGCTTGGGTTTGATAAATAGTTCTTCTTCATCTTCTCTCGGATGGCATCACTAGAAGAGCAAAAGAGTTTAAAGGCAAATACAGGCAAATATTCATTCTATATACAAGTTCCAACTGTGCGACTATCACCATCACCACATTAAGTAGAGCTAAAACTACAAATACCTTATATCTTCGATATTAAAGTTGACAATGCTGCTGATGAAATTATCTTTGAGAATAAGTGGCCTGATCTTTTTCCAGTCACTTGTCTCCTCACCCAACAAGAGACAGATTGATTCTAAAGCCAGTTTTACTGCAGGAGGTGGATTGGCCATGGTTCTTACTTCAATAAGATGCTGTTTCTTTATAGAGCTCACCGCTATTTAAGGGATGGAAAAAAGCACTGAGCATGCAACACACACTTCAGGCTGCTGATGGGAATGGAGAATGAAATTCTCCTTTATTAGAATGAAATTTAGTTCAAAGACTGTAATCTTGTCACTGTTGTAATAATATATGGGCTGCTCCAAACAAGTCTTCATTTTAATGGATCTCACAGGCCTCAAGCAGCCTTCCTCAACCTGATACAGGTTAGAGATGGAGGGCAAGAAATGACTCTTTCTCCCTAAAAGATTTATTTACATCAGTTCTTCGTATTTTGTATTTGTACCATAATATGGTCATCTTTCAAAGGTCTCTGTGAACAATTTCATTCCAATCCCAGAAGCAGCTAAAATACATTTCCAAATTATTCACCTGATTTCCTCAGCAGAAAAGTTTACAATGGTTGGGATGAAGTTTTCCCTCATTATGATGG
>JANHGD010002967.1:30194-48364 GCA_027560375.1 Imantodes cenchoa
TGGAACGTATCTGTTTCCAATCAGTTGTACTTTCACCCAAAAGCAGACAGATCGATTCTAGTGCCAGCTTCACTGCTCCAGGTGGGTTTGCCATAGAACGGACCTCCACCAGATGTTGCTTCTTTATTGATTTAACAGCTAAGTAGGAGCAAACCCAATCAGCCAGGCATGAAAGAAAATGATTTAAGAGAAAACAGCAAAAAGCAAATTCAGAGATGATTTGAACTATTTTAATTTTACACATATACAAATTAATTTTAATTTAGACAAATAATTTATGGGTAAAATCAGTAAGATTTTCTGTTAGCACTAATAGTGCCCCTAAATCATAGGGGGGGAAAATCACTTTTCTCACTTTTCAGATATACCATCAGCTATCACGAACCATCTAACGGTGTAGTAGCTTTCACTGTAGTAGCTTTCTTCTTTTAAAAAAAGAAGAAGTCATGTTACATTCTAATATTTTGTATTTTTAACTCATAATAAAGCCATCAATAGCTACAACAGCTTAAGTGGCAATATGAGCAGGTATTCTGAAAAGCTGTGTAATGAATGTTCTTTGTGTGCAGTCAGAGGAGAACATGATTACTGTCTGTTCCAATTATTATCCCAAAGATTTAAGCTTAGAATGTAATAGTTTTCTTTGCTCCTATTAAGTTTCTGTGAAAGGTGATATACCAAAACCAAGCAATTACTGAAAGAGTTTGTTGAATAGCAGATAGCAGAGCATGCTGCAGACCCAAGCTGATATATATATATATAAAATTGCTCCCCCCGCCCCCAATTTCATTATATCTGCCTACCATTCTGGGCCTCAATAACTGCAGGCTCGACTTTATCCAGATCTTCTTTCACGCTCATCTGCTTATCTGCAATGCCCTCTTGCTGTTTGTGTAATTGTTCTTGAATTTCTTGGCT
Organism: Imantodes cenchoa; assembly: GCA_027560375.1. Lineage (NCBI taxonomy): Eukaryota > Metazoa > Chordata > Lepidosauria > Squamata > Dipsadidae > Imantodes > Imantodes cenchoa. The sequence continues at coordinate 31,113 of JANHGD010002967.1, forward strand.
CATAACCTAGGGAAAGTTATACAAAGTGCGTTAGAATCTCAACCATGCACACAGTAGTTATTTTCATATAATTAAACCAATCACGGTGTTCACCTTTTTCTTCTCTGCTTCTTGCTGATCTTTTACCATCTTTTTTAATTTATCATTAGCTGCTGCATTCTTCACTTCAAGCTCCTGGCTTTTTATTCTTAAGTCACGGCGCAGTTCTTCTACCTGGAATAGGTAAGAGATTCTCAATAATGGCAACGTGCATTAATAACTTATAGGAATTGTCAAGAATGATTTCTCCCCTCCCTGCCAATTGTCCTTCGTTTAGGTTTCTACCTGGTCCACAGTTTCCTTGATTTTCCTGAGTCCAACATTCAAATGCATCTGCTGCTCTTCCAGTTCACTTCTCTTTTCATTGAATAGATTTGCATAATGGTTGATGAAGTCCAAATAATGGCGAGGAGTGATGGCCATTGTTCTGCCACCTCGTTTTGCTAGTCGAGCGTTAGCCTGCCATCAAATAAAATGTTGGTACGAATCAGTAGGTTTTAAAATTTCCTCCACAAAACACAGTTATCTTCTTCTAGGATTGCACCCTATTGTCCAATGGAGCACGAAAAGATGTATCAAAATGAAAAGCTGAACCTACCTGATGAAGTGTTTGATGAACAAACACACAGCTGTTTACAATAGCTTCTCTGTGTGATGGTGGCTGTGGCAGCTTGTCATAGACAACTGGCATGTAATCAGGCACAATGTAATTTGGTTTCTCAAGATCCATTTTGCTAGTGAATTCTTTACCAACTTGATAAAGTGCCTCAGTGGACCAGTCTCCAAACCAGTTCAAAACACACCTAAAACAGGATGACAATATTACCACCTTTTGAAATGAATTAATGAAAATTATTCATTCATAGTATATTAATGGTGCTGTACCTATTGAAGAGAGCTGGAGATGTAGCTGCTCTATCTTTCAACCCTTCTGAAGATGGATTCATGGTAAAGACTACATGGAGATTTCGGATCACTTGACTAGTGAACCACTTATAAAGTTCTTCATGTGAATCCAACATTAAGCCTTCCTTCTGAGCGCCTTCCTTACACTGAGTCATAAGTGTGGCATATTCGTCTCCTTCAAACAGTCCGGGGACCTGCATTGAGAAAAAGCACATTAAACATCTAATTGATTCTGGAAACTCTTCGAGAAGCGCTGAATTCCAAGTTTCTGGAAACACAAATTCATACAGTTATACAACTGTTTTACTGCAGGCTGGTCTTCAGCTCAGATTAAATTTCAACCAATCACAGTAACTGATGGGACAACGGCTTTTCCCATTTTTAAAATACAGAAATCTAGATCCAACTTTTCCCTAAGCTTTTCATTAAGTTACCTCTCCATTGGCTAGAAGAGTGTTCATTCTCTCCAGAAATCCAGAATCAAGTACATTTGATTCATCCATTATGAACGCAATTTTCTCATTCTTGCAGCCAGATCGTCTTAATACCGTTCTTAGATCTTCATCAAAATCTTCACCAGTGTACTTTCTATGCACCTGTGAATCACAATTGTGGGTCAATTTTTGTCTTTATGTAGTCTATAAAAAGAAAATAACATAAAATGCTTTCAGCTTTACTATTTGAAAGAGTGGTTGTAACAACCTTAATTTGGTAGACACTTAGACCATTCATCCATGCCACAAATCGAGACAGAGTTGTTTTTCCTGCTCCACTGACACCGATGAGAAGTAAGTGCCCCTGAGGTTGGCGGAAGATCCTGAAAAGATACTTCATTTAGTGAATATAATGCAGGCTGCCAGTATAACCCATTTCCCTTTGTTGGAATTATTTATTCATTACATTCAATGGATTTTTTCCTATAGATGAACATACACGCAATTATAGTCTTATGGTATTTTAGAAACCTTTTCCCATTACAAAGGTAACATTATTGGAGATTCTTCTCTAGTGTTCAGTATCCAACAAAGCATTAAATAAAATTTCTTCTTAAAATGAAAATCACATTAACGTACTAATATATCGTATATTTTTCTTAGTAATATACATACCTATCAATTCGTAGCACATGATCTAACACTTCATTGAATAAAACAAGTGGCACATCGAGTTCTTCTTCATAGAACACTTTCAGTCTTGCTTTCACATAATCTCTTAACTCCTCTTGATCAACTGGGATGTAGTCCTAACAAAAAATAGAACAAATATTTTTGTATGCACACACACATATGTAAATGCTGAATCTGACTATGCTTAGGGTAGTATCTTAAGATGCATAAAATGTTCATATGTGAAGGTGCCTGATTCCCCATTAAAACTGTTTCATATTAAGCAATCATTGCCTTGAGCTTTCCCCCAAAATAAACAAAGCTGGCAGGAATGTAACATTTATTTCCAAATCATGATGCTGAAAGAAAAGTACTGATGCAAAATAAATGGAAATAATAAACAAGTAGCATTGAAATTCTGAACAATCCTTAAAAAAAATCACAATTTATTCATTCTAGACACAGAAAAAGATAAAACCACTTAATATAAAATAAAATCTCGACCCCTATTTTCATTTAGATTAACTTTTTCCCTCAAGGATATAAGAATGAAGTAGTTACTTAAATTAAATCTAAATTTTAACATGACTGTCAAGAATCATGTTCAGCTACACAGGATCAGTTTTGCAAACATTTCATAGTAAAACTGGTTAACTAATATTGAAGCCAACATAGTAAAACTAAAAAGATTGTCCTCAATGATGTTTACGTTCTGTTCACCAAAGAAACTGTCTAAATTAGGTTTACATGGCATGTATCTGTGAGGAGAACAAATTTCTTTTTTACTTTTTTTTAACTGCTTCGGGTGTCAATAGAGATACAAAGTTCTGGCTTTTGCTCTTCTAGTAGCCTCAACCAGAACAGAACTGATTAACTGTAGTTATTATCCTTTTTGACTAACTAAATAAGTGAAAAATTTTCCATACACAATTTTAAACTTCTGTATCAATGGCAGATACAGAAAATGGCAATTTTACATGTTTACATGTAAGCGTTTGGCAGTTCAGCTGTTCAAATTTCACCGGCTCTGGGTTGACTCAGCCTTCCATCCTTCCGAGGTAGGTAAAATGAGGACCCAGATTGTTGGGGGCAATATAATACATTGCTTACTGGTGTAAACTGCTTAGAGAGTGCTTGCACTTAAGGCGGTATATAAGTCTCACTAATAAATAAATACATATTTTAAGCATATACAATTGTGTTTAGTTGAAAATACCTATTGACAGTGAAGATTCTCCGTGCCCTAAAGATATCTCCATGTCATAAACTGAACATTGTACAACTAAACCACAGAGAAGATACGTTTTTCTCTTACCTTTGAAAGCCAATTGCTGTACAGAATGGGCCTGCACATAGCTTTCTCCTTGTCTATATTGGGGAAGTGTTTCAGAGCAACCATATCAATATTTTCATCAGTCCATCGTCTTTCCTCATCTTCCACAAGCCTGGATAAACACAGGAGATTGAGAGAGGAAGCAGACAGGACTTAAGCAGGATAAAAGTCGGGAAATAACAGCACAACAGAGCTCTGAGAAGAAGGAAGAAGGCTGGAGACAATCCTCACAATAGTCTGCTCACCAATTATCTTGCAGGAAAGATTCTAGAAAAATATCTTTAAAAAACGAAGGAAAGATTTTGACAGCATGCATTTTCTAGAAAACGTTTAGATTTTTTATCCTTTCTGGACAGTTCTTAAGGAATCCATCTACAATGACATGCCTATGATTTTTTTAAAAATGGGAATTCTTTTAAACAGAAGTCCAGTACAGAATATTTATTTGCTACAACCTCAATGTGTTTTATTGAGTCTTAACTCTAATATTGGCAAATTAATAAAAACCAACATGTAACTTTGCATCCCTAAGAAGAGGAAATTAATCCTATCCCAGAGATTTAAGATTACCTGTCCTGGAATAGACGCAAGGCTTCATGTGCCCAAATTCGAATGAGTCCTTCAACAGGTAATGTTTCCAGCGGTCTCAGAGCTTCAAAGATACCTCGCACCCATCGAGTCATTTCACGAGGTGAATAGATATAGTGTGGCTGAGTATCTTGAGTAAATCTTTCCTGTGTGGGGAAAAAATACATGGTGAGTGCCAACTATCATCTTTTCCCAACCTTTTTATAATTTAATTAAAAGCTGTGAAAAACCTTCAGCCTTGTTACCTGTGACATTGTGTAGAACTCAACCATTGCAGCAGTGAGAGGCTCTGCATATGTACGGAGAGATGGAATAAGTCTCAACATAGCACGATTGAAAGTGCCATAAATCTGAGTGAGAGAAGCTGGTCCAGGGTAGTCCACATATACAACAGGAACATGGCGCAAGAATCTGAAAAGATATTTAAAGGGATTGATTTAGGAAAATTATCTAATAGTATTTTATTAGACTAGAGAGCCAGTTTGGTGTAATCAATCAGACTAGAAACTAAGAGATTGTGAGTTTTAGTCCTGCCTTAGGTACAAAAGCCAGTTGGTTGACCTTGGGCCAGTCACTCTCTCTCAGCCCTAGGAAGGAGACAATGGCAAACCACCTCTAAGTTTGCCAAGGAAACTTCAAGAACTTGTACAAGCAGTCACCAGGCACAAAGACAGACTTAAAGGCACACACACAAAAAATGTAGACTGACTACATAGACACTAAGAATTGACAAGTATATTCTGCAATAAATTGTTTCACAGTGGTCCTGAGAATCATGCATAATTATGCAAGATGAGATTTCATCGTTAATTTCTCTTTTGTGAGTAGACTTTCTAATGAAAATATCATTCCAGAGTCCCTGTTCAGTGCCATTAAAATGTTCATTGTTTAAAACTCTTGTGTTTCATACAAACCCTATCAGACTAAATGTTGAGCCCGGAATTGACATAGGTGAAACCATTTTATTAAGCTCTCTAATATTCTCATTTATTCCTTTACTTTCTCTTTCTTATGTAAGGAGGGGTTTTCGGGCTCAGCAAATTCTTAAGGGGGGGAGGGAGGAGCTAATAGATAGTGGGATTGTTTTGGATAGGTAATAACAACAACAACAACAACAACAAGAGTTTTTGGAGATCTTCTAGTCCAACTCCCTGCTTGGGCAGGAGACCCTACACTACTTCAGATAAATGGTGATCCAACATCTTCTTAAAAACGTCCAGTATTGGGGCATTCACAGCTTCTGGAGGCAAGCCGTTCCACTGATCAATTGCTCTAACTGTCAGGAAATTTCTCCTTAGTTCTAAGTTGACCCCTAAGGTGACCTTTGCTTCCTGTGGAAACAGAGGCTGCTCCTAGTGAGACCAGAAGGTGGAGATTGAAGATGCTGGTTAATGTGGATTGAGTGCTATTGGAGAATGTGACTTTGATGGGGCGTTTCTAATTTACAATATTATGTGTTTGGGTCAGATCCGGAATTACACCAGACTTTGCCAATTTGATGTCAACCTAAATAAAAGGAATTGTTGAGAAGATGGAATCTGCTCATTTCTTTTTTGAATGGGTTTCATCACTTGGAAACCTGACACTAGGTTGGCATGAACATGCATATTGTGTTACAGGCATATTACCTATGTGAAAGAGGCTTTCTTCCAGGATCTGTAGGTGGGTTGCAGGCACCAACAAATTGAATTCGTTCCAATTTCACCCAGGTCTGGTCTGATGTACGGTAGAAACCTCCATGCTCTACCATCTGATGAAGTTAAGAGTCTTGGTCAGAAAAGAGATGGATATACCATGCTGTTCCCTTTTGGGAAACACATTATATGCAAAACATGGAGAAAAGCCCAAAAAATGGAGACAAAAGATATATTTTTTATTAAATCCTTTAGTAAAAACTTTACACCTTTTCTTCACACCCTTCTATTTTTGCTTCTACCCCATACATTGCCTCTTGTTTTGCAATGTAATCCTGATTCACAAAAATGTAATTTTTTTTCACTTATTAATACTTGCCTGTCTGATAAAGGATATGACCCTCTGTGTGCCATATTTATCCATATCTGGCAGGTTGATTTCATCACAGAAGAGTACCAGCCATTTCCCCAGCTGAACTGGAGCTAGTACCACACCATTAGGTGTACGCCTGTACTCACAATAGTGATCGAATGTTTTCAGGAGTAGTTCTGGAGTGGTAGCACTGGAGAAATTCAAGCCAACCACCTGGAAAGACAAAAACAATTTGAGAACAGGAAATAAAAACAAGAACCAAAAACATCCTTCACCTGCATATCATTTTAGAAAATGCTGCAGTCTGTTGTTGATGGCTGACTATTCCAAAATAAATATTTTTAGCTAGGTGTATGTTTTAAAAGTCTGGTTGTTAAAGAATGGGTTACAATATTGATTTTATATATATCATATACAAGGCCACATTAATTCATACTGTGGTGGTATTCTGCATCGGTTTTTAATGTCCTTTGAAAATGATTTGGCTGTTATAATTACAACCAATAGTTATATTGTGTTAACTGAGCATGTAGAACAGGTCATAACAGTCTTAAACCAGCAATATTTCCTCTTTTTGATTCTAATTCAGGCTGCTGGTTTTACCATCAAACTTTAAGTGACTAATGATCAATTCATCTCAAAATCTATCCACCGAGGTAATCAAGGGCATCCAGTTTTCTGGAATGAAGTGAATGGAGCTCTGGAACAAGCTCTCAATCACTATTGGGACTAGTACTTTGTGATTAAATAATTATATTTATGCTGTTCTGCTAGAAGGAAGAGTAATTCACTAAAATATTTTCAAACATTCAGAATGGGGAAATACCTCCATGTCAGGCAAGGCCCTGAGTGCGCTAAAGAGAGTCATGGTCTTTCCAGATCCTGGTGGGCCACAGAGTACCAGTGGTTTGTGCTCTGCAAGCCAAGTATACAGCAATGCTTCATGGCGGACAGTGTCAAGCGTTGGCACAACAACATCAGGAGCTGCAACTTTGTGAGTCTCAACTTCGATCTGTGGGACCTTTGACTGCCAAGGCACCCATTCGCCAGTGATGGAGACCTATACAAAGAAAAAAAGAATTTGCTACTTTCTGCTTTTGTTGCAGCCAAAGATTTTAACGCTAACTGCAACTTTTAATTGTTCATAAATTAAGAAATGTCACCAATAAATTATCAATGAATTGAAAAGGCTTTTAAAATGATTCCATATAAAATGTACTTGGGACGACTCCCAGTTCTGAGGAGGCATTATTGTCTGTGTAGAGGACATGTCATCAAGATATGACACAAAATGACCAACGAAATGTATTTTTCTTTAGAATTATTACTTACTCTCATATACCACTTTATAGTGCTTAAGCAACAAATCCAGGAATGTGTGTTTTTGATATTCTAGCATCAAAACTTAATTTCATTAAGCGCATGATCTCAAAAGACAGAGGGTGCATGTTAAATTAAGTAACAAATATTTTGTACAGGCCTTTGGAATTACTTGTAATAGTCCTTCACTTACGATAGCAATAGGCACTAGAATGCCTATCACTAAGTGAGAGCGTTGTAAAGCATTTCTGGAACTGACAGCAGTCCCTGTTGCTGTCGTTAATCGAATTCCACAATTATGAGGTGAATCAACTTCCTGTGGTCTTCTTTACAACCAAAATTCTTCCTACAACTGAAGTTTGTAAGGAAGCTGGCAAGAACCTGCGATTCCCTTTTTGAAAGTAGCGCTGAATGGGAAAGGGAGCAAGGGAGCAAATAGGGGAGGGCTGGGGAGGTTACATAAGGAGGTGTGGGAGAGGCACAGCGTAAGTCAGGGAGGGTGCACAGAGCTGTGTGTCAGGCCCAGATCGGGGAGAGTGCCTGAGGGAGGGCTGGGGAAGATATGAGAAGGATTTGTGAGAGTGCATGAAAAGGAATGTCTGTGGGGGTACATGGGAGGCACACTGCAGGTTGAGAAAGCTGGGTGAAGGAGGGATGGCAAGGTTTGGGAAGGGTGTATGAGAATGTGAGGGAGTGCACGAGGGTACAAGGGAGGTGTGGTGAAGTTAGGGATCTATGAATAACCGGGTGCATGGATAACCAGCATGAATGTGGAGGGGATGGAAAAGGCTGCGGGGTTGGGGAGACTTTCCCAGTGACTTGAGATTTCCCTGCTGGCTTCCCCATTAACTTTTTGTTAATCGCTGTAGATCATTGCTATCAAGCCAGTTACCAAGAGCCAAGATCACAATCATCTGACTGTGAGGTGATGGGATGGCTGGAATTCCGAGAATTGAACACAAACCATTATTCATTCAGCAACTTCTTAACTTCAAATGGTTGCTGAACAAATGGTCATAGGTTGAGGACTACCTGTATTTGATTTGTGATACTGATTACATTTTTCCCAAGCACTGCAATCAGCACAGCACTCACAGTAAGGTTGATGTTTTTTTAAAAAAGTACCATAAGAATACAATTGTCTTTACCTCATAATCAATTATGGGTATATTTGGTGCAGTAGGCAGGGGCACTGTTGTAATTCTTCTGATATATTCACCTAGCTCTGCTCTCATTTTCAGACGGCTGTCTCCTGAGAATGACCACAGGATTGCATACACTAGGAATCTCTGAAATGACAGTAAATCATCAGTGTTGATGTGAGGATTGTACTTAAAAAACACATGGAAACAAGCAGCAAGAATTTTAAAACCCTGGCAATTTTATTGCCTCAGGATTATAGTCTTTCGGTGAGTGGGCGGGGTGGCAAACAAGAATTACCTGGATGTAGCGTTCTAGCTGGTCTATTTGCATTGGAAAGTCTGGGTGGTTGGCATTATACTGTGCTACGTTGCGGCACGCTTGGTGAAGCATGGAAAAGAGAGAACCGAGACATCGCAGTCGGGTGAGGTCCATAATGTGCTCCAGTTTAAAAGCATGTTCAAGTGCCTTTGTCACCAATCCGTTAGATGTGAAGTATGGCTGCATAATTGTAGCTGCATCTCTTTGAATCTGTTAATGAACCATTTCAGTAATATTACAGCTAGAAATTACCATACCAGAAAACAGAGCTAAACAATTACTAATTTGTGTAGTAAAGTCAAGGAAATCTAGATCCCTAGGTTTACCTGCAGCATTGGAGAGGCTGTTTCGTCACTTTCATCTTCTTTTCCCTTTCTCCTGCGCTGAGCTTCTTCTTCACCTTCGTCCAGAGGAATACTTCTCAGTCGGGCCAAGAAATTATTGAAAATCATGTCAGTACTTAAAACATCTTCACTGAACCAAACCATGCCGCATCGTGACACTGTGGCTAGAGTGGCATATTTCAAATCTTGAACTTCAAACATGATGCGCACCTATGGAAAAAACAAGAGAGTGGTTTCTGAAAACATTTAAACTGGTCTTCTTTTACATCCTTCTTCAATTACCCTCTCCTCCTTTAGAGTTTAAGGTAAGCAAAAAGCAAAGAATCAGAGAAAGAATCTCCTGGCATGGGCAGTTGAAGGCTACTGCAGCAAACTCAATGGGAGAGCTTTGTTTCAAGATATTGGGAAGCCAAGTTGCATGTACAGTAGTCCAGACTGTACGTGCTAGAAGGACTGTAGACATTAATGCAGATTCATCCTGGACACAGAATCTAAATATTCACAAGGAACAGATATATATGGTAGACACTGCCTAAGCCCCTCTCTGTTTTACTAGATAGGAAACAGTGAGATTTAATATCTTCTCACAGCCTCAGAATTAACTGGTTGAAATTTCTACAAAAACCCAGGTAAAAGAAGCAACAGGAATGGCTCTTTCAAGAGCCTCGTTTATTTCTAAAGGTAAAGGTTTTAAGCAGGAATTTGAGATTCAAGTTTTTATTGTTGACATATGTGTACTGATTAAATCTGTGTAATTACTTGTGCCATATCTCTATAGGTAAGCCTCGCTTAAGGACCACAACTGGGACCAGAATCTTGGTCACTGACTGAAGTGATCATTAAGTAGGATATCACATGATCTCTTTGCTCAACAACTGCAATCTTAACACTTCTAGTTCTGGTAGTTAAGTGATTTCATGAGTCATTATGCAGATGGAGTCTCAGGTAAGGTGTGTGGAATGCCTCAGGGAAACCCCTGAGAGGCATGGAACAGGTCACATGCAAATGTCTCCCTGCTCACAAGCTAAAATTTCTCTGTCAAAATTCAAGCAGGAATTCAGCTTGAACGAGTAAATACTTGTGCATAGCCTGCACCAGGCTCCCAGGGCCTCTGCCACCACCGAGGCCTCCCAATCCTCATTACCTTACAGCACTGCCTCCCTACTCCAAGACTTTAAATCCTTCGTGGATGAAAATCCTATTGGAATCCTCTTGCAGTATATTAAGTCTAAGTGCTATTGCTATTGCTAAGTCCCTTTGTTCAATCCCACTGCTATTTCAAATGGTAAAATGATCATTGATTATATTAATTATAATTAATGATCATTCAAATGATCGTTAAGCGAGGACTATCTGCATATAAACTGGAGAATAGTATAGATTTCCCACATTTATCATACAGCTTGTATTCATAAATCTAGCTTTATAGGCATTAAGTCACCCTTTTCACTTGTTAAGTTGTAGTTGAGCAATAAAAAGGCAAATTGCAGAAGACTAGTAGCATCTTATGATATGAGTGGTTCATTCAATTCCCTTTTTCTTTTTAATCAAGTTATCAATGTTGGTTTCCCACGAGTTGGGTAACTCTGAAGGTACCTTCTTTTGCACTTTGATATTTGAAATTCAGAAAGGCTTTCACCTTTGATTTTTTTTTCTAAGCAGAATACAATAACATGCTGTTGTATAAGAATTGAGTCAATATTCTGATACTCTGTTGTCCACATTTAGGTCATTAAATCGCATGGAAATACCACCTGAAATATGAATTTACTGTAGATAGGCTTACATTTGGTGGAAGACTGAGACGTTCCCCATTTGGTAATGTCAGCAACTTGTTGTCATCCAGAACAGAATTCAAATTTTCAACCCACTCGGGATCAACATCTCCATCAAAGATAATCCACTGTCGTTTTTGTAGTTCCCCTCTCACATTATCTATAATTCTAAATAAGGTAAGAATGTAGTACAAGTTAGGCAAATATTGAATCAGTTTAAACACCTTCTCTGGAAATCTTTCTATTCATTTTTATTACATCTTATATATTTCACACTTACTTTCTCAGGACATGAGTAAACAACCCATCTGTCCACTCTCTGGTGTTGGGATCCAAAGTACCATAGAGATGGTCTTTGCTGATAGCTTTGGGGTCAATTATATGTGCAACACCTTCCACCCCTTCTAGTCTCTCCAGAGCTTTCAGCAGTACTCTCCAAGCCATGCTCTTTCCACTTCCAGAAGGACCGACCATCATCAAGCCATGGTTGATCTGGGTAATTTGATAGAGCTGAAGAACCTATAAAAAGGAGTAGAATGGGGGAAGATCTTTAATCTAGAATGACAAGAGTTACAATAATCTTGTTTAAATTTTTAGAGGACTATTTACAACCAAATCGTATAGGATTTTATATTATGTCGTCAATAACAGTTGCAAAGCCATACCTTTTCCACCCACATGCAACCAATATCTTCTCCATCACCATATGTGAGGTACATTTCCTGACAGACTTTCTTAAGTTCTTCTCTCAGTGCAGTCATTTCTCCTCTGTGATACTGAATGCCAGGGAACACGTCTGACAAGAGACTGAAAAGCAGTGGTATATCTTCTGCAACCAGTTTTGGTACCATAGTTTCACAGACACTCTGGATCAGAATCTACATGGGAAAAACATTTATTAGACAAACTAAGAAACAAAGTAGTTATTTAATAGTGCAGGGTTCAGAGACTGGATGTAGTAGAGTTGTTATACTAAAGTTTAAACTGGAATATACATACAATTATTTATGAATACAATGATATTTTCCTTGTTTTTTTAAGATAACTTGAGATATTATCAAATATTATTTGTGTGGTGGTTGCTCCAGATGTATTTTTCTTTAAACAAATTACTGTGACTGTTATTAACTGATTAACTTAACATTTATAGTAGTCCAGAGCATTAAGAATACAAATAGTAGTGTATGCAAAAATGGGATCTATTTCAAGTGGAAAACAGTAATGGGCTCTTCTAATCATTTTGGAAATTTTCAAACATAGGCCAGCTATTTTGTATCTGAAGTGTGTAAAGCTCAAAACCAAGCCTCAAACACGTAACAGTTGTTCTGCACTCCAATCTGGGTGTTTTGAATTCAAAATGAATTGAACCTGAAATGTTATGAACACTTGTACTGAATATTAATTGCAATCCAAATTAATTCAAAATCCTTGTATGTTTTTGCATTTAAGGATCAGTGTCTTACATAACTGTAGAGTGCATTAACCACTCCACATAAAGTATAGAGCATACCTCCTGTTCCGGTAAATTTTCAGCAATTTCTCCTTCATCAACAACTTCACCACGCTCTTCCTTCTCTCGTTTTATTCTCTGAATCCTTTCTCTTTTCACATTGCCAGCACTGATCAGTACACTTTTCAAAGCTCTCAAGCCGAAATCATAATGGCTTTGAGAAGAGAGCTGCTCATCACACAGTCTAAGGATATAAAGATGTCACTCTCACCACTATGTTTAAATAAAAACATTGGCTTTAGAGATGAAGACACATTATTATCACATTCTAGAACATTACTTCACAATGTTTCAACTGTTTTATTAAGTAGTTCAGCTACTTTCATCTATTTCTAGAAAATACATAGCAATGTTAGCAGTTTTGAGCTACTTCTTCAGGTAATATGATTTACATATAATAAAATAAGAATAGTTAAGTACAGTAATGCCAGCATCTGATTTAACATAGTTATCCAAGAATAAATCATCCTACATCCCTCTGTTAACAATGATACTTACTTAAAGAAGGGGACAATCTTGTTGGCAAGCACTTCAGCTGTCCGAAATCCTTGGGAATACAACATAACCTGAGCAATCAGTTGACGATCAGGCTTTGTCATGGCCAAACTACGAAACAGTTTCTTCAAGTTGTCTGGAAGATTTGATCGACCAGCATAGCCAGGGTTCATTGTGATGAAGATTGCCATATCTGGGCTCACTTTCACTTGTTTGTTCAGCAACTCACAGGTAATGGGGGCAGCAGCTGAAAGAAAGCATCTGTCAGTAAATACACTTTTCACCTCTCCACCTTTCAAAATGGACAGAAAAGGAATCCAGAAAGGCTGTGGAAGATTACTGGTGTGTGTGTGTGTACACATATACATATACATGTACATATACATACACATACATACATATCTATCTATATCTATAATTTTCATAACTTCTATGGTTGCATATCTCATACAATGATTCGAGAAAGCTTACAACAATCCATAAAACATAGTTAAAAACATACCCTTCACTTCTGCACCAGACCAAACTTCCTCACAGCTCAATGCCTCATCCTAGCCCAAAAGATCTTCAAACTTGGTAACTTTAAGACTTGTGGACTTCAACTCCCAGAATTCTCCAGCATATTGGGAGCTGAAGTCCACAAGTCTTAAAGTTGCCAGGTTTGAGCACCCCTGTCCTAGCCCAATGCATGGGGGAAAAGCCAGGTGTTCACAGAAGGCTAAAAGGATAGGGATCCCTCTCATCTCCTTGTGGGAGGCTTTCCAAGGTACCATTAGAAAGCAACTTTTAAGGGAGGAGACCTGGAATGTACCAACCCTATTTAACCTATTTGGAAGGGCATATACTCTCAGAGAGAGGCAGTCTCACAAGTAACCTGGTCCTGTGCCATGAAGGTTTAATGGTGATAACCAGAACCTTCAATTTTATCCAGAAAGCAACTGGAAGCCAATGCAGCTCACATAGCATAGTGATACTCATGTAAGACACCCAAAACTGTGTCACTGCATTTTGGACTGCTTGCAGCTTCTGGATGGTCAAGGGCAGCCCCACATAGATTGTATTGCAGTAATCAAAATGGAAGGTGACTTAAGGCATGGGTGACTGTGAGAAATGTATACCATTAGAAAGACAAAGCTATAGTAAATACATGGGGAACAACTAACTAATTGGATGTATTTTTGGCCCACGCTTGTTTAAGTAACCCTAATCCATGTTCTGTCTATATTTAAGAGGAAAAAGCCACATCAGTTTGTTTTCTGGCTATCTTTTATAACTTGGTGATGTTTCTATAAGTCTATCTGGAAAGCAGAATAACCTGTGCTGTGGAAACTGAAAATGAATTCTCATTTTTTCCCCCCATCTTTCTATGCACAGTCCATCCCAGGCTGCTCACATATCTGAATGGTTTCCAGAATATATATCTCCTTAGATTTGTGGGGAAGATTATAGTGGCTTTTTTCTTTTTCTAAGAATTTTTTGGTCTTTTTTCCACTCTAGATCAGGACTGTCAAACTCCCGGCCTGTGGGCCGGAGGCGTCACGCGCTGACCACGCCCATGCTCGGTTTAGTGAAGGGGAAAAAAGTCCCATCCCAATCATGTGACACCGCCATGACGTGAGTTTAACACCCCCGTTCTAAATGGTCTAATATTTTCCTTTCTTTTTTCTCTCACTACATAGCAAGTTTTCTTGAATAAACTACCCCTTTCCACAAGTTTTATAAATACATATATTGCTATATTGTATTACAAACCAATGGATTAAAAAAATTAACTGTAGTGTTTCAAAAAATGTAATTATATTTCATAAAATAATTAACAGTATTGAAATACAGAAACTATATACTTGAAAACCTTTTAAAGCATTGCAAAAAATACATTTTCTTTTTAAAATACATACATTTGTCATAGTTTGGATTGCAGTGTTCTCGCAAGGCTTCCTGAATGCACTGGACTTGCTGAGAAACAGCGGAAAGCATTCGTTCTTCAAGTCTGTTGAACTCATCAAAACAGCCCCATGCACCTACTTGACAGAGGCCCACAAAGATGCGGCCCATTGCCTAAAGAGAAAAGAAACGTGTATATATATGAAATTGAAAAGGAACGGTAAGATGTTAGATGTAACTCATCATCTATAAAATAGGGCATTTTGCCCATGGTTTTTAACAGGCAAAATCGTTATACAGTCTGAGTCTTTTGTTAAATATTATAGACATATATAGGACCTTCTCTTGAACTAAATTTTAGGCTCACAATAGATAACTGGATGCAAGATCCCGTTTGTTAACTTGGATTTTAGGATACAATTGGAATTGTAGCTATTGTACCAGCCTCCCTGCTGTATAACATTTTTCCTCCCTGAACTTCGAAACTCTGTGGCTTGATTGGTGGTGGTGTTCTCCAGAATTATGGTCCTGAGGGACTTCCACTTGCTTTTCCAGGAATAGAATCAAGGTGGATGTTCATGGCCACCATGACAGGTATGGATTGGGCCCAAGTCATCAAAATCCTGTTCACAATGGTGCTCATGCCTTGAATTTGGCTTTCCAGCAGGAGCAGTGGTGACAGGCTCTGGAATTAAGAGATACTGCCATCATTCTGTCATGGACTGATTAGTTTCTGATCACCCTGGAGTGTCCCAGAGCTGCTCCTTGCCACAGGGGGGCAGAATCTATTTCACTGATATATTCATGATGCTTGGTGGACCTTACTGGATTTTAAAGAGTGCTTAGGGCTATTCTTAAGGTTTGGTGCACAATTCAGTTGATTCCTTGTTGCAGTTTGGAATGAGAGGAGAGCTGGACTAAATCAAGCCTATATGGTCTCTCTTCTCCCATGTACTCCACCCTTTGAAAAATCAACTGAAAACTGCAGTTGTGCCAGAATGCAACAATAAAAGCAATTACAGGCATGTAATTTTTCCTTTTTTCAGTACACCTGTTACTTTGTGGATTTTTGAGCTGCATTGGCTCCCATCAAATTTTTGGTGTAATTCAATATATTGGTTGTTATCTTTAAATCTCTTCAAAGTATAGGACTAGGATATTTAAGGGACATGTTCTCCATTTATTGCTACCTGTCCTATTTTGGAGATGATACAGTGATGGAGTGTGAGATTGTCAGGGAGGATGCAAGGCTCCCGGTTCAGCCTGTGTAGCAGCGGCGGGAGGCTCTGCCCACTCACCTGGCACACTTCTGCGCATGTGCAGAAGCGTCGTGCGTGTGAGCACGAACCGGTAGCAACGGTGCAGCATGTTTGGAGGTGTGTTTGAAGCATGGGTCAGGGCCTGCTTGAAACGTGTGACTCAGGGAGGACATGCAAGAGGCTGTAAGAGGTATTGTGTGGGTCAGGCAAGGTGCTTGAATGTGTGAGGTAGATGAATGGCTGTAAGGTCAAAGTGCAGAGAAACTGGGGAGGATATATGGGTGGGGATCCTAATCCTATACAATGAAAAACCAAGAATGACATGTGGTGATTCTTCCAAGCTAATTTATTTCGCGTTTCCATACCTATAGATAGCATCTTGAAAAATTGAAGCACTTTACTATCTGCATCTAACATATACTCTGAGAACTATCAGGGAGGGGCTGTTTTAACCCTCTTTCCTTCATTCAACATATCTGGGCTACATTGTCTCTCAATGCAGTTCCTCTATTCTAGGAATCCATCCTACTACATCACATCCAGTGACTTCTGATCTTCCCCAGCAGCTTCCCCAGTGACTTTCTGGGGAAACCAGCAGAAAAGGACACAAATGGCTATCACCTGATTGTAGGGTGCTTGGTAACCAGTCATAAGTGTGAACAGGTTGCTAAGTACCCAGATTATGATAATATGATTACAGGGGTGCTGGGGCAGCTGGAGCTCTGAGGACTGGTCATAACCACCATTCGTTTGCCACCATCATAACTTAGAATGGTCACTGATCAAATGATCTCTTATCTGTAAATCAAAAAATGAACAAATAAAACTGGCTGCGATTGTTGTTCCTTCGCAACAAACCATGTGACTTAAAATGCTGTTTGGAGTTCATTTTATTTTCTAAAAGTGGGTTATGTTGAATTTAATTTTTGAATTATCAAGACTGGAAATTGTGGAGATATGATTCAATTAATCTGAATCAGTGAGGGCTTTACAGTTAGCCTATTACAGTATATAAGCATTATATACTTAACGCATTATATAAGCATTATCTCCGGGACCGCATACCTCCCTTAGGCCAATTAGGGCACACAGAGTTGGCCTACTGGAGATCCCATCAGCCAAGCAATGTTGGCTGGTGGGCCCGCGTGCTAGGGCCTTCTCTGTGGCCGCACCAACCCTCTGGAACACACTCCCCCCCGAGATCCGTGTTATCCCCACCCTGCCA
>JANHGD010002967.1:48464-59330 GCA_027560375.1 Imantodes cenchoa
TCTTTCTCTCTCTCTCTCTCTCCCTGTAATTCAGAATATATTCCCCTGTACTTAATGTAGTGCTCTTTCTCAACACACTCTCTTTTCTTTTTTACTTGGATCCCCCATTTTCCTTGTTGCCTTCCAGAAATAATCTTATGTTTTTATTCTTTTTTCCAGAAGTAAGTTGCACCCTACCATGTGCTGAAGTACTTCTTAGCACATGTGCATGTTTGCCTGAATGCTTCATTTCTAAGTCTCTTGTTTTCTTTGTTGTAGCAAGCAACTCCTTACAATTAGCATCTGAAATTGTGATATTTAAGGTAAAGTATACTGTGTAGGTCATCCATAGATCTCAGGCACAACAGATAGACCATGAAATCAACTCCACAGAAAGACTAAAGCTACTTTTTTTGAAATTGCCTATAATGACAGGATCTAATTGTTCTCTACTTCTGGCTGCTTGTTAAAGCTCAGTGAATGAGAGAAATGTTTGCCTGAGAAATTTCTGAGTGTTATCTGCCCATCTTGGACTTAAAACTGCTTTAACTTAACTGCTTTTGCCTAGGCAACAGTTTTTCCCCATCTTTATCAAAATCATCTTCCTATTCTTTACAGTTTGGCATACAGTCACTTCAATCACACTCAGCAGTTGATCTTCAGCAGTTACCTATTTATTCTCCAACACAAAGATCTTATGATAACACATATTAATGGGTTAAAAGTTAGTATAGTGACCAATGCATTAAGTAGTTTGCAGGGAGCATAAATCAGACAAGTGGAGAGAAGGATCACTAAAACAGGGGCTAGAGTGAGCAATAGCAATAGCACTTAGACTTATATTCTGCTTCACAGTGCTTTTACAGCCCTCTCTAAGTGGTTTACAGAGTAATGGATTTCGACTTATCAAAGAGTGAGGAACTGGAAGCATCTCTTGGTGTCTATATAACAAAGAGCATCTTTCCCGCATGAAAATATAGTCATTATGTCTATATTTGATAAGTTGTTTTTTATAAAAATACCATATGATTTCTTTAATCTCTTGAAAAAGACTACCATGATATTCTCTTTTGATCTCTGGTGGCTTGCCCATGCACGCAAGTCATAATGTGATACGATAATGAAACAATGCATGAATCAGTGCAAATATCATATTAGGTGGCAGGTGCTTATCTGTTTGAATTCTAAGGCTGCAGAACACTTATTCGTTTTCTATTATTTTGTAGACCAGTTCTTGCTTGTAGGTAAATGATCTTTCTTGCAGATAGGAATAGCAATAGCACTTAGACTTATATGCCGCTTCACAATGATTTACAGCCTGCTCTAAACAGTTTAGAAAGTCAGCATATTGCTCCCAACATTCTAGGACCTCATTTTACCGACCTCGAAAGGATAGAAGGCTGAGCCAACCTTGAGCCGGTGAGACTCGAACTGCTGAACTACAGTATTGCATTCTAACCAGTGCATCACTACGGCTCCTGTGAGAATAGAAAGAGGCTTATACTCAGTAGAGAATTAATTATATTGAATTCAATGAAAGAAAAGAATGAGCTCAAAGAAAGACAAGGAAAGCAGGGGACTTTGACAGGCAGTTCTCTTTAACAGAATAAACAGAGTTTACCTAGCGACAGAGAAGCAAATAAATAAAACACAGAGAGAGAGAGAGGGGGGGGGCAAACAGAGTTTGCAAAACACTTACCAAGGCAAGAGGGTGATAAGTCCAAGAGTAAAGTTGGATGAGGCTTTTTAGTCAAATAAAAGATTTAATACTGTTGGCTACAGCACAAAAAGCAGATTTTTAAGGACTCGCCTCCAAAGAAAAAGAAAGGAAGGAAGGAAGGAAGGAAGGAAGGAAGGAAGGAAGGAAGGAAGGAACTGCAATAACAAAATACCAATGCTTCAACTTTAATCTGCTACATGACCTTCATTCGCCACACTGAGATGAACAAGTGTTAAAACTGAAAAACTAGAGGAAAAAGGAAGGAGAATAAAACAGGAAGATTGTATAGGCATTTTTAGAGGGATTAGAATACATTTTGATGGCAGAGAACAGAGAAATGATGCATGCTTATGAAACTATTAGCCACGGTGGCGCAGTGGTTAGAGTGCAGTACTGCAGGCTACTTCTGTTGACTGCCAGCTGCCTGCAATTTGGCAGTTCAAATCTTA
Source organism: Imantodes cenchoa (assembly GCA_027560375.1). Taxonomy (NCBI): domain Eukaryota; kingdom Metazoa; phylum Chordata; class Lepidosauria; order Squamata; family Dipsadidae; genus Imantodes; species Imantodes cenchoa. The sequence continues at coordinate 50,613 of JANHGD010002967.1, forward strand.
CCAGGCTCAAGATTGACTCAGCCTTCCATCCTTCTGAGTTCAGTGAAATGAAGACCCAGATGGTTGGAGGCAATATGCTGACTCTGTAAACCACTTAGAGAGGGCTGTAAAGCACTGTGAAGTGCTATATAAATTTAAGTGCTATTGCTATTGCTATTATTTTAAAGATGAGACCACACACACATATACACACACACTCACTTCAGGTTTGAAGAAGATAGGCATTGAAGATAGACGATTAAGTTTATCTATGGACACAAAGATGGCTCTGTGATGCAATGGGGCCATTGAAAGTCTACGATTGTAGTAATTGTGGATGTTATTCTGTGATGCTGCTCACAGTTTTCTCTCAGTTTTTTGGGGGCATCTGTCTTCAAATCTGGTTGAGGCTTACTAGCACAGGTCTCACTGGTGGGTTCTGTAGCAGCCACAGCTTCTATCTCCTTTTGCTGAATGTCACACTAAACTAGGTTTCTTTCACATCATCTTGTGAAAGGCCCCAAGGCCTCTTTTCAGACTCTATCCTGCAACTGGCAAGGCATATGGTAGTCATCCATTCTGATGATGTGTCCAATCTACTTCATCTAGGCTCTGATAATCACGGACTCAATGCTGGTGAACTCCATAGAATCTAAGCCGTCTAGGTTGGAGACATGGTCTAGCCAACAAATCCCAAAGGCGGAGTGGAGAGTGTGCATGTGAAATTCTCTATTTGTTTGATGTGCCTTTTAAGTCCAGGATTCACCTCCAGATAGGAGAAAAGGGTTAACCAAAGCCATGTAGACTTTTAGTTTCATAGAAATATAGATGTTGCACTGGTTGAACACTTTTATATGCAGCCATACTGGTGCCTGGCTAGCCTTGTTGATAAAGGAGTCAATTACTTTGTCTAAAGATCTGTTGCTTGAAATGAGGCTTCCCAAATATTTGAAACTGTTTACTTTTATCAGCTGGATGTTGTCAACAGTGATTTTCATTTCTATGGACTTGGTGTTTGTCATGGCCTGGATAAGTACTCAGTCTTGTTCAGGCTGATAGTCAGGCCAAAGTGCATAGAAGATTCTGAGAATTTGTTCACTATCAACTGTAGATACCTGTTTCTATGTGTCAGCAGTGCACAGTCATCAGCAAAAAATGCTTCTTCAGTGACTGTATGGAGGCACTTCATCCTTCCTGTGGTAAAGGCCAAGGAGAGAGCTGTCCAATTGAACAAATTGAATAGGACACAATCCTTTTTTGCTAGGTCGACAGGCCTGGGATTGAATGGATATTATACAAGAGAATGAATGAATCATCATTGGGCTTTTAAATTATTAATTTGAATGGTGCATGTTTTAAGATGGGGTATGTGTTGTTTTTTATATTGTTTATTTTTATTGTTTATTAATGATTTTCCATGTACTGTTCTTTCATTGTTGTGAGCCGCCCTGAGTCCACTGGTGGACTAAACTAAACTAAACTAAACTAGTATTGCTAGATTTATGCAAAAACACCTAGCACTTTTGAGACAGAAATACAACTTGAAACTTTTCTGAAATAATCTAATTACAGATGGAAATGATATACCTGGAAATCAAATGTTTCATCACAGTTGAAAACAAGAACAAATCGTCCAAGCTGATGTCCAAGAGCTTTAACAGATTCTGTTTTACCAGTTCCAGCAGGTCCTGTTCAGATATAAAAGAGGTAGATAACTTCTGATTTTAATGTAGCAGCATAATCTTGACAGGAAAAGAATGTATGAGCAACAACTTACCAAATGGAGATCCTCCCAGCCTGGCCTCCAAAGCTTGTGTCATTGTCAGGTAACAACGATCAGTGAGAGGAGTCTGCACCAGTTTATCTTGGACTCCAAGGTACTCAAAGCCATAGTTGAACTTGGCATTAGCCATCTGAATGGATAGTTGCTGCAGTACATCGGTTTGTTTAGGATCAAAGTAGAACCTCATCTGGCTCAACCAATCAAACGATTTGGAGTTGTCAATTTTGCTCTTGACCAATGATCTTGTAACATCTCTTTGGTGAACCAATTCGGTGATCTTTTGAAAAAACAATAATCGATCTTGGTATGTGCGCATAATTGAAACTTTATTAGCTCATGAAATGCATATGTAAAGTAACATGAATGTTTGGCGAAGAGGCAATTAGTTCAGATGACAACTTACCAGGTGTTCCAGTTTTCTTCTGCGGAGTGGAGGCTGCTCCATCAGTACAGAATCTGCAAGCACCGTCAGTGTCGCTTCGACATTGGTTAGCACAGATTGCAGAGGGCTACTATCGCCACCTCCCCCTATGCTGTTCAAAGCAGACTCCACATTTTCTGACCAGGCAATCTGAGCTGAAAGGACAACCAATTGGGCCTAGAGAATTTAAAAAAAATATGTATAAGTGTTATCGGTTATTTTGGCTTCCTTTCTCTCAAAGCATTTTATCTTATTATAATGCTGACAGTAAAAATAAACAAATAAATAAATAAATACCTGATATTTGTCAATCCATGAGATGTAAGTAGCTGGATCAATTGAAGTTGCTTTGCCGAAGATCTCAATTTCAGTTTCAGACTCAGCAAGAAGTTTGGCAAGTGTTACCCTCATTTCTTTTTCAACAAGGGTGAGCCACTCATTGATCTTGGGATGCTCAGTGATTGACACAGGAGTTTTGAATATCACCTGGAAACAGAATTGTAAAGTTGTTATTGGTTTTAAGAGAAAAATGTTTTTTGTCACCAGATCCAGAAAACACATTTATACCTCTTCTCCCTCACGTGATGATATTCCCAGAACAATAGAGCTGTCTTCATTGAGGATAATGCTCGACACGCCAGCAAACATCTTCTTGAAATGTTTCTGCAGTTTTGCTACATTTTTGCTGTTTCCAATTATTTCAAGCAAATCTTCATCCCCAACGAAATAGAACCTTAAAAATAAAGTTCAGTATTTCAATTGATCCACACATCAAAACAATGAAGCTCACACCCAAATCATCTGTGATTTTTCTTTGCAAATCGATCAAGCAAAGCAAAAGAAAAACTTAAACTATTGTTTATTGAATCTAGTCGTAGATGGACAATTAATTCTGAACTAAATTTCTTACCGAGGGAAAGAAGCCCTCTCTCTCTCCAGGTATTCTCCCAAAGCTTTTTGGATCTTTCCAAGCAAGTCTGCTAATCTTTCCAGAGATCTCTGTACCCCCTGAATATTCAGAACATCCATCACCAAGGGAGATTTTGATACCTTTTTCATCAGAGCCAGAAATTCTGTGCTGATGCTGAAAAGCCAAGAGGAGAGAATGCTGATGCACAAGATATATAATATCTTCCACTTTATTTACTTATATTTTTATACTGCTGAATCTGAATCTGCCAAAGACTCAGAACAGTTAGCAAGTGATCATCATGATGTAATATAAATTAAGTCATCTACGGTGAATAAACCAAAATTAAAACAATTGGATCTAAAAATGCAGGCAGTCCTTACTTACCAACTGCAATAGGGATTGTCAACTTAAGTGGTGTGATCAATAAATGTGATGTTAAATGACTGCACTACTTACCTCAGTTCTAGTTGTGGTCATTAAATGTGATGTCACATGATCACAATTTGCAACTTCCTACAGGCTTCCCCATTGATTTTGCTTGGTGAAGCCTGCTCTGAAGGTCGCAAATGTTGATCACATCACCCAGAGATACTTCAACCATCATAAATGTACACTAGTTGCAAAGTGCCTGAATTGGGATCATAAATCTCTATTTTCTTCCTAAGTTCAGATAGTCACTGAATGAGTTTTTGGTAAGTGAGGATTACCCACTGTTACATAAACCTGATGGAATACTAACAACTGATCTAAGGGGAGACTGGTCTATAGAAATTAGCACATAATCAAAACATCATAGACACCGAGAACAACCAGTAGCCTCTTCTGTGATAATTCCATAGAAGAACAGGATTATATAGGACGATGAGAATACAATTCTGTAAATATCTAGGTATCAAGCCACTTAGGATTTTATAGCTCAAAATCAGCATTTTCAACTGCACTCAGAAACTTATTGGTAGCTAATACAGGTTCTGCAACAGCAGGAACCATTTTGTATCAGTTCCAATTTCCAAACAGACTTTACAGGGAACTATGTAGACATAGTTGCAATGTTGATAAAATTATTACTATTGAATTGTTCCATAAAAACTCCAAAACTAAACACAATATTAACATTCTCATGTTTACATCCAAAACTGGGGTCAGACCATTACCTTTGGAACCTCTGAGTTTCAACTGGCAGCAGATGTTTGATATCAGCACTACCTGTGAAGATCCCTTCCAAGTAAACCCATCGCCTCTGGACATCAATCCAGACATCGAACAGTGCCATAATTCGATTCAGTTTGTCTTCCCAGCTAAGGGCATCTTCTTCAAACACCTAGAAATAAATAAAAAGCTTCAATTAATGCAACAAATTCATAGCTGAAACTACTAATTAAGACATCTATTAATTTATGAGTCACAATAAAACGATTATATTTATTCAGTAAAACTATTGTTTCTCCAATAAAGACCACAATGGGATATACAATGAAATATAATAAACTAATGTTAAAACTTTTAAAAATTGCATTTCAAGCCTGAAATTAGAATGTTAAATGGCCAACATAATGTAATTGTTTTTCAAAATATGCAGTGCTTTTGCTACATTTTATTAAACAGGCTCTGCAAATGATGATGTTTCTCTTAAGAGATCTTTAAAAAAACAGGCAGACTAGTGACACAAGCAGATATTCAGATAGCTGGGCAATAAAACCAATCAAACTATGAAGTATGATTGGAAAGAATTGTCTGTCATTCACTGTGAACAGCCTACCTTCCACATTTTACTGCTATTGGGGCCTCTGGATATTCTGCCAATGATCATAATTTATAGATAGTTTTGTATAGAAGCTTGCACATTTTGCTTATGCTTGTAAACTTTTTCAAGAATAAATTGAAGCATGGTTTAACATATACTGTTTAAAAATACTGCGATATGGAGAAGATAAAATAAATATAGCTAGTCATTACCTTGTAATATGGAGAAAGCTTCATTGCAGATACACTGTTGATGTGCTCCTTGACCTTGTTGAAGAGGTCATCCCAACCACGAATCAAACGGCATTTGTTTTGGTAGTTGACCAAGTCCAACTCATAGGTATTCCATACTTCACGTATCTTTAAACAAAAGGAAGTAACAATGAGACCTAGAGCTTAGAGTAGTAAAGACTATGAAATGTCTTTACAAAACCCTGATTGATACAAAATACAATTAATTCATATTTTTGTTAAAATCACTAGGATATAACTTGAAAATCTATGAAATGGTATAGAAATTAAAAATGAATTGCTACCTGTTTCAAGAATTCTTCCAGTGCCATCTCTCCTTGTGCCACAAGTAGCACATCCTTTACAATCAATTCATTCTTCTGCAAGTCAACATCCCAAATCTGCCCCAGAGTTAATTCAGAAACCACCCAATTGACATGTAACCTCTTCATCAATTGTTTCCAGTGACGATCCTTAAGAGCTTCTGATTTCAGTTCAATTACCAACATATTTATCTGGAAGAAAAAAGGAAAAAAAGTGTAAAACCATTCTTTTAAAATCAACATACTGCTACACTGAAGTAGTTTTCAAAAGCAACCTTACCTTCATGTAACCCTTCAGAAGTCTCTGAACATATTCATAGGATGCATACTGACGTAGCCGAGCAGGAAAATTTTTCAGCTGATTTAGTAAGCCATCTAAACTTTGGCGTAGCTGTTGAAACAAGAACAATTTGGAAAAAATGGCAAACCTTGAAATCTATGAATCTATGAATTCATGCTTCATTACATACTTATTAACATATTTTAAACTAAAGGAATCTTTATCTGTGATGCTGACCAGCTGTATACTTATTATAGTTTGCAAAAATAAATGATCATATTAATTCACTGTAACATTTCTTAGCCTTATTTGGGCTTTATTCTAACCCTACTTATATGATTGTTATCTAGCACTGTCAAATTGATAGAAACTAGATATACCAAACTAATTTTCCAAATTTACCCTGGTGTCTTAAGGGACTTTACAAGACTAGGGGTACACTAAAGTTGTAGCTCAAAGAGCCTCTAAATTTGCATCTGGCTTTACCCCCCCTTAGTTAAAGTTAACTCAAATCATCCAGTTCCAATCTTTTTGAAAAGAAGGAGCTGACGTCTTATCTAAGATACAAACCAATAGAACAGATGTGATACAAAAATAATGCTGTTGTAATAAACTATATGTAATAGTAAAATAATGAAAGAAAACTTAGATCACTCTAGATCACTGTAATGTGTTTCATTTCATAAAGCAGCTCTTCATTTTTTTAAAAAAACCACTTTTTCCCTCTGGCAATAGTGTCACTTCCATTTTTTTGTTTTATTTAATTTCATTTAACAAATTATTATAACCATTCAACTACCCATATAACTCTGGGAAGATAGGTGAACACAACCAAACTACAGCAATTCAATTAAAAAAACTGTATAATGAAAAAGTCAATTTTGATGGAAGTAGGAACTGAAAAGAAACTAGTATGGAGACATGCAGTATCAATCATCAATAGGTTATCTCCAGAGAGTCTTAGTTTCTAATATGGTTAAATAATAGAAGAAACGTGATTGAAGTTCAGTGATTTATCCTTGTGGACTCTTAACAGGCATACTAAAGTTCCTAGAGATTATTCAATTTGTTCTAATGAATGTTTTGCCACACATCTGAAAAAAAAGTTTTAAATTTCTACATTGTAAGAGTTAGGGACATAAAAGAGGATATATATTATATATTTAAGAATGGATGACATCCCCTGCCCCCCAGTTCTAGATTCACATGAATAATTGAAGTAATACCTTTCTGGGTTGTACAGAAACCCAAGGTTGTTCCTTCATTTGATCAATCTGTTCCCAAACTTTGGAAAGTTCAGACCAGACTCCTTTAAGGTCCTGTAGCTCTTCTAAGGCAACCTGTGATGAAAAAGTTAAATATATGAATACATTAAAATAGGTATATAGATTCAGTGATAAAATATATGATTTCTGAAGAACCACTGTAATTATAGCAGGACATATGTTTATATGTGTTTCTAATTTGAATCTCATAACTATAAAACATTCATGTTCTAATTCTTGGAATTCAAACTGTGATTTTTCTTACTTGGACACGTTCTTCACTGCCACTGAGAAGTCCTGTATCAGTAAGCTCCAGAGCTTCTTTGGCCTTTGCGCATTTTTCACGGTCATCTTTCAATCTTCCAAATTTTCCTTCATAGATGGTAAGTGCTTGGAGAGCTTCCTCTGGACGTAAGTTGCCCTTAAAAAAGAAGTTACAAAACGTCTTAATATAACATTTAAAATATGTTACTTTAGAAGTCACTATTACATAATTTGACACTGGCACTTTCGATCATATTTTAGACTTACAGCTGCTATAAAACACTCTTAACTAATTTTGGGATATAACTTATGTATTCCTAGGATACAGTGATGGGTTCTACTTATGTGTCCCTACCAGAGCTGTGTGCGTGCGCAGCCCGACGTTGCGGGCGGGCCCCCCCACGTGCCCCCGCTCACTCACGCGATTTTTGCTTTTTGCGCATGCGCAGAAGCAAAATTGAGTGCGAGAGGGGGCACGTGCGCGAGATTTCAGTGAAGATTTTGCCTCTGCGCATGTGCAGAAAGCAAAAAAAGAAGAAAAAAAAAAGAAGATGGCTACCGCAATTGCCTGATTGCAATGGCACTGGAGCCGTTGCATAATTTGCGGGCGCTACTGGGGCAGCAGAGTGCCCTGCACTGGTACAACCCGCCCCTGCTAGGATACTATTAAGTATTGTGGAATTCTACCCAGAACGTGGTGTGTATTTGAAACAATGTATACTTCTCAGGTAGTAAGAACATTGTATTAGGTCTGTTGTTTCAATTACCGTGTTCAACCAGAGCACCCATATTAATTACAGGCTTGTGATATCATCAAGAAGAGTCACCAAAACAATATAAAAGCCATGCAAATATATGGAGTGAAAATAATAAATAGATCTCCAAATGCATATTTAAACTAAAAGATAAAAAGAACTGGTGAATTAATGGAAACTTACTGTTACAGGCTTTGTTTTCTCCCAGTCTGTCAATAAGTCCACGGTGCGGGTTTCTACAGCTCGATCTTCTTGAACAATCTTCATCTGCAAGTTTGCTACTTGTTGCTGAATGGCAGAATCCTTTCGTCGCATAATATCATTGAAAGCACCCCATTCTCCTTCAATGTTGTCAATATACAACCAGGATGAAGGAAACTGGAATCTCTGCTTCTCAAGCAAGCGTTGGCCATTACGGTATAGCTATTTAAAGAAAAAAGAAAATATATGGTAAGATCAAAAGATACATAAGCTGGAATTTTAAACTCGCAGCTGCTACTATAATATGAAGAACTTAATCATTTTATTAGTTGAAAAGGTGTATTTTTTTTAAAGTCTAAAATTAACAAAGAATTTATAATCAGAATCAGGGGCGGGTTCCTCTTACCGGCATACTGGTGCGATGCGCGTGCATACTCACGTTGCACGCGCGTGCACGCTTGCTACACACACGTGCATCCCCTTGTGCAATTTGGCTTCCGCACACGTGCGGAAGCAAAAAATTGCTGAAATCTCCTGCACGCGAGCCTCCCCTTGCAAGA
>JANHGD010002970.1:46225-58411 GCA_027560375.1 Imantodes cenchoa
CATACAGCCCCTAATAAGCCTAATTATTTGACTTATTCCTGAATCCGGAGCTTGGCTCAAATAGAATAGTGACAGAACGGAAGAAGCTTCTTGGAGGAGAAGCGAAACGTCTTAAAAACAAAAATGACCAGAAAGCCCCATTGCCTTTGATTAAAAAAAAAAAGCACCTTTGACACAATCATAACCGGGATGACTGAGAATCTCCGTAGACATTGATTCTTGCGATGTTTTGCTAACTGTTTTTTTTTAGGTCATCATTAGTAGGAGGAGATCCTGTAAAACAGGCAAAAAAAGAGAATATCTGTAGCTCAGGATTGAACTGTGGGGTTCTTGGAAGAAGAGGAGGAAGAGGAGGAGGAGGAGGAGGAAGAGGAGGAGGACTGTGGGATCCTTGGTGTCTCTGAGCATGGTGGTTTTCTTGTAGACATTTCATGATCCAGCTAGGTAACATCATCAGTGCTAGAAGGGAGTAGGGTTTGTGGAGAGGAAGAGAAGGAGGAGGAGGAGGAGGAAGAGGAGGAGGACTGTGGGGTCCTTGGTGTCTCTGAGCATGGTGGTTTTCTTGTAGACGTTTCATGACCCAGCTAGGTAACATCATCAGTGCCAGAAGGAAGTGGGGTTTGTGGAGAGGAGGAGGAGGAAGAAGAAGAGGATGAGGAGGATGACAACTGTGGGGTCCTGGGTGTCTCTGAGCTTGGTGGTTTTCTTTTAGACATTTCATGACCCAACTAGGTAACATCATCAGTGCCAGAAGGGAGTGGGGTTTAGAAGGGCGACGTTATCCCGTTTGGGGATGAAACTACCAAGCTCAGAGAGCACCAAGGACGCCAGAGGCAAAAAAGAGAAGCGAAGAATGAACGAAGGAAAACAAAAGAATTATTTCAGCAAAGTCCCTTCAGTGGCCAGCACACTTCTAAAATTAGAGAGGGGTTGGCAGGAAATCTTCTAGGTTAGTTGAGTGAAATCAAAGTGACAGTGGCAGGTTGATCGATTTAATCCACCCTGGCCACGTGTCACACGAGGCTTCTTCCTCTCGGCCCTCCTCCAGGTGCGCAGAGACCACACCTCCCAGAATCCTTTGGGCGAGCAAGCTAGCTAGCTTTGAACCTTGGGAGTTGGAGTTGAAATCCCAACCTCACTGGATGAGGGAAGTGGCAAGGAGTGTCCCAGATTAAATATCCAGAACACAAGCTTGTTTCCTCTTCCTTATGAACAAGAGGCCAAAGAAACCAACCCCAAAATGTGCAAAGGGAGATATGAAGATACCTTTTCCAGAGGATTATCCCTGATAATGGGCCGGTGTATTATGGGATAGCGTAGGACCAGGGCTCGGCAATCTTAAAACACTCAAAGAGCCATTTGGACCCATTTCCCACAGAAAAAAAAAACACCGGGAGCCACAAAACCCTTCCCCTATTTCTTGAGCAAAACAAGCATATATAGTTGAATTAAAGATTCTGTTTTCTTCTGAAACTTTTCCTTTCTTGGATTTATCCCTGGTTGGCCTACCAGTGGTCGAAAAGCTTAATAAATTGTGCGTCGGTGGGGATCGCACATTGGCAGTTGTGATGCGTATTTTGAGTGACGGAGCTACAGCAGAGGGACGAAAGAGCCACGTGCGGCTCCAGAGCCGCGGGTTGCTGACCCCTGGCCTAGGATATGGGATGATGGAAGTCCTGCAGAGACAGACTCTAATAATGCAAGGAGTAAATTAGAGGGGAGGGGGCACACCTGTGGGGTGGGCTCCACAGAAGTCTGCAGCACAGCAGGTTGAGAGGCGCCAGCAGGCTGAGTTGTGGGGATGGTCTGAGCGGCATTCGTCTAAAGGATGAGAGCAAAATATTATTATTATTATTGTTTATGAAATTTGTACGTCACCCCCGCAAGGTGTCTCTCTAGGCGGCTTACAACTTCAAAATAAAACTGTATGTATGTATGTAACGTTGCAATAAAAATACAGGTTATAGCTAAAACTTAAAAGATGGGAAGGAAGGAAGCAAATATCAGAAAGCGGGAGATAACAGATAAGACAACCAGCTCCTAATTATTTATTAAAAGAACATTTATGTGGCTACCTAGGACCCAGATTTTCAGGGGTTATATGCTGAGTCTGTAAAACGCTTAGAGACATCTGTAAAGCACTATGAAGCGGGATATAAGTCCTTCCTTCCTTCCTTCCTTCCGTCCTTCCTTCCTTCCTTCCTTCCTTCCTTCCTTTCCTTCCTTCCTTCCTGTTAGAATGCAGCATTGCAGGCAAACTCTGCCCACAGTTTGGAGTTCGATCTTGACTGCCTCAAGGTTGACTCAGCCTTCCAATCTTTCCGAGGTAGTTAAAATGACCACCCAAATTGTTGGGGGCAATAGACTGACTCTGTAAACCGCTTAGAGACGTCTGTAAAGCACTATGAAGCGGCATATAAGTGCTATTGCAATCTCCTTCCGTCCTTCCTCCCCTCCTTCCCTTCCTGTTAGAATGCAGCGTTGCAGGCAGAACTCTGCCCACAGTCTGGAGTTCGATCTTGACTGGCTCAAGGTTGACTCAGCCTTCCATCTTTCTGAGGTCAGTAAAATGAGGACCCAGATTGTCAGGTGTAAGAGGCTGACTCTATAAACCGCTTAGAGACGTCTGTAAAGCACTATGAAGCGGCATATAAGTCTACGTGCAATTGCTATTTCAACCAACTTTGGGCAGCTCCCCATCAAACATTTAAAAGCACATATAAAACCGCTGAAAACTACATATAATAGTGGTAGAGCATCAAAGAATATCCCCCCCCGAGAGATTCCACCATGGTGGGACGTTGAAGGCTGTCTCTATTTTTATTTTGTTAATACTGTTTGTAATGACCATAAAGTTATCATGAAGTGATCATTTTTTTCAGGAAAATGAAAATTTTCTTCTGCAAACAATCCGTTTTCTATATAAATATAAAAGATTTATATTTCACTTTCATGTCATTAATTTAAGTTGCAGGACACAAGAGCAGAACTACATGAAATGCACCTGTTAGGGCACTGAAAAATTCCCACTACATAGCCCTAAATAATATCCAGAATTAGAATGTCTGCTTCATGTTATTGATACCGCCACATTGCTTACAATTATAAACTCTGCATGTTGTGATGTTCCACGCTTAAGAATTTTGGTTGACAAGTCCATTTATCAAAAGATAAGTGAAGTTTTCCTAATAGTGAAGTAAGAGTTTTGATGACCTGTATTGTGAAACTAAAATAATAATATCAAAACAGGGGCGGGTTCCGCGCAGCACCATACCGGTGCGATGCGTGCGCAGCCCGACGTTGCGATCTTGCTTTCTGCGCATGCGCAGAAGCAAAATCTTGCGAGAGGACACTTGTGTGCGTGAGATTTCGGCAATTTTGCGTGGAAGCAAAAAATCGCCGAAATCTCATGTGCGAGAGAGTCCCCTCGTGACATTTTGCGTCTGCGCATGCGCAGAAAGCAAAAATAAACAAAAAAAGATGGTGGCGCGCAACGGCCGGGTGGAGATGGCACCGGAGTCATTGCGCAATGTTCGGGCCTCTACCGGGATGGCAGAGTGGCCTGTTCCGGTAGGAACCCACCCGTCTCAAAACACATTTAAACATCTTGTAAAAAATAACCCAATACTTCTTATTAGAACTTCTAACCTTGCATGTGCATTTAAAGTAATTTCAAACATTTTACTTTTTTATTTTTTTTTATTTTTCAGACAATGGACAGCAGAAGAGTGTCAAAGAAAAGGTTAAGGACCTCTCCGAGGCATCCCAAGTGCTCCTCCAGACTTACTTGGGAAATAAAGCAAGAAAAGGCTCTGGCCTTCCCAACGTCCCCTTGCACATTCCAAATGCCATCCTTGCGGCAGCCCTCTTCCCAGAGTTTCTCAAGGAACTAGCAGCTCTTGCACAGGAACATTCGATTCTCTCCTATAAAATATTGGGTGATCTTGAGCATTACTACCCTTTCTAAAACACTTAAAATCCGTGCTCACATTTGTTTTAAATGCGGAACTACTTACAAAACAAATTTGAACTTCATATTCCTGGTGTTACTTGATTCAGGAGAAATTGTTACTTTTTAGGTTGTGCCTGATTTTCATAAGAAATTGATTAGTAATGAAGCCAATACTTTATTTATCTCCTTGATTTGGCTGACTTTCAGGTTTTCTCTTTTAAACTTTGCTGTTGTGACCCTCTGGGTTAGAAAGATACAGTTATACAAACAAGAAATAAATTTTTTATCTCTCTCTTTCTTGCAAAGATTCATTAAGTCCAGCATGACAATCCAATAAGGTGATCACTGTTGAAAGGGAAGCTAGCAATCTTCTCTCCAATCTTCTATCTTAGTTAGCAGTGATTAGACTGGTGGATCCAAATGGATTCATTCTAAGCCTGTGATTTGCTGAAAGCAGATCGTGGTGCTGAACACATACCATGTTGCCTTATGTTGGGGACATGTCTGGTACTCTAAGCCAGGGGGGGTCAAATTTGATTTGATCGAGGGCTGCATCAGGCTTGTGTTTGACCTCGGGGGGCCAAGTGGGCTTCGTTTTTGCTGGCAGAGGGCTGAAGGAGGCTGTCGCAGCTGAAAACACAGGACAGGAGGGCCATGCACAGTCCTCGCAAGCTCCGTTTTTACTGGCAGAGGCACCGTAGACTGGTCCTTCACTGTTTCCAGGGCAGCCCCATCGACCAGATCTAAGCACCCTCACGGGCCAGAGTTTGACACCCCTGCTCTAAGTTTGACACCCCTGCTCTAAGCTGTTGACTTCTTTGACATTTAGATTAAATGAGTACAGTAACTGGATGTTAAGTGCAGACTGCAGAGTATTTTCTTGCCATTTCTTGGCATTTAAAAGAAATAGATTGCTGCTAAAAAAAAACCCTCAAGCCTTATTTTAATAAAATTTGCACAGGGCGAAATATTTCTATGCAAGCTGTAACTTTTTCCCCCCAAAATATGTTTGTAAACTTTTGTTGACAAGCTAAAAAGCAAAAGGTTTTAATAGTCTTAGGAATGTAATTATTCCTAAAAGTTGTGATTGTATATTTTGTAAGTCATTTAAAAAAAATGAAAACGGTAAATTTCCAAATTGTTTTTAATGACATTTTATTTAGTTCAAGAATATCTTTGTGGTACCTTTGTAAGTTGGTTAAATCTTTTTGATGTACACTGATCTGTTGCAAGATGGCACTTTATAGATGTGGCTTTAATACATTGCTCTACTAGAATTAGAAAAAAAAAAAGATTGTTTTCTGGGATAAATTCAGTGCAACCTGTTACAATTGGTGTAGAATTCCTTAAGAACATTTTCTTTTTTGAGTAATGAGACTCATTAGAAGAATCTAGACATGATGAATTGGTATATTATAGCTGCATTCCAGTTTGCACTAGTAAGAGCAATTGTCCTTCTAGTGGTGAAGCTAACTTTGAGCAATAAAGTGCCCCACACACAATTGAAAGCCTTCGTTTTCTTTTTCATTGATGAAAAGGAGAAGCTATTTTAGAACAAGTGAAAAAAATGGGCATAAAGACCAAGCTGCAAAAAAAATTATTTTCATCTGTTTTTAAATTATATTTAGAAGAACTAATAATGGCAGGGAGAATTTGTAATTTCTTTGGTAAGAGTTAATGTAGCATCTCTAAGCATAGAAAGTAAAGGAGAATCTGCCCGTGTATTTGATTATTCATGAAAATATTGCAGAATGTAAAAATTTTCTTAAAGTTATAAGTATTGTATTCTGTCCTAAATTCCATGTTTGTTCATACCATATCTCAGCCCTTTGCCCTTCCTTTGGCAAGCACACTGTAGCAACTTGGGCATCTTACTTTTTTTTTTAGATCTGAATTTGTTCCCCATAGCAATTCTTTTGTGTATAATTACTCCAAAATTAAAAAAGTTAATGGTTAAAAAAGAACAATGGAAGCATTATTTTGATATACAGGTAATTCCTTGATTTGCAACCATTCATTTAGCAATTGTTCAAAGTTACAACGGCCCTGGAAAAAAGTGACCTGTGATCGGTTTTCACACTTATGACCATTGCAACATCTCCACAGTTATGTCATGGAACTTTGGTTGCTTGGCAGCCTGCGTGTGTTTACAATGTTGCAGCATTCCGGGCAGTGGTGGGTTCCTACCGATGTGGTCCGGTGCTGTGCACCGGTAGGACCCCGGTGATGATGAAATTTTTGGTGATTTTTTTCTGGATTTCAGTGGCTTCTCTGTGTCAAAAAAAACCTTCCTGCCTGCTCTCGTGTTAATGCCGACCTTTATTCTTCATCCGAACCACAGCTAGGAAGTTCTGCAGCTGTGTTTGGCCTTGTAATGTCGTCCTGAGCATGTGCGGAAGTGAAATCGTGCAGTGGGACACGTGCGCATACGCAGATGCGCACTGATAGCGAAATGAAACTGGAACCTGCCCCTGATTCCGGGGTTATCATTTGCAACCAATTTAGAAAGCAAAGTCAATGGGGAAAGCGAGATTTACTTAACAACCCACAATTTGCTTAACAGCTAGTGATTCACTTAACAAGCATGGCAAAAAGTTTGTCAAATGGCCTCCAACTCACTTAACGGTTGTCTTGCTTAAGCAGTGGAAATTTTGGACTCCGTTGTGGTCATAAAACGAGAACTATTACAGTGGCAAGATTACTATATGCACAAAGATGAACAGATTTGCTATCATGGAGGAATGATTGGTGAAATTGACGGAACCTGCCCAGATGATCAAACTCATTTCTTTGAATAGAAAAAGGATAATATCTACATTTTATTGGTGACCTTATTTAGAAAATGATTTTGTGACTTACGGTTTGAAGATTAGAAGTTATAGAAAAAAGGGAATTCTGATTATGTAAGCAGAGAGAGGCTTTAGTGGAATTATATATGTATAATTGCAGAGAAGAAGATTGGAAGACACTTTTTATTTTCTCTTTTTCTCTTCTTTTTCTTTCCCTTTTTCTTTTTCACATTTACTAATTTTTTCTTTGAATGTATTTCTTATTATGTATGTAAAAGCTTTTAATAAAAATTGTTTGGAAGAAAGTAATTGGCACTGTTCCATTCACTACATATTGAGAAAATGATGACTGGTTATTTATCCAACAAGCAAATATTTTATCTTTCCTCCATCTATCTTCCACCTTATCCAAATGGTAGGATCATCTAAATGCATCTTCTCTTCAGCACCTTCTTTCTGGAATGTCCCCTTGAACATTCTGGGAAGTCTTGTTGTGGTTTTATCTGATCTATAAATCATAATTAGTAATAAGTAATTATTTTATATTATTCATAAATTCACACTTGTTAAGATGGTGACTATACAAATTGAATAAATAAACTAAAACTGCTCAGTCCCCTTTCCGTTTACCAGTTAAGCTTTCTCTGAACAGAAACCAACAGGGTTCACTATTCCATTTTCAGTAGCCGCCAAAACTCTCTGATCCACATTATTCGGTGTAAAACCTCTAGCTGCCAGCCAGTTTGTTCATAAACAACTTCTCCCAAAAATCCTCTATGATTTTAACATGTCATCTTGGAAGTTTTAAAGTGCATCTTCCTTTATGACAACTTCATAGCTGTTCCATATTCTCCTATGGGAAACTAAACTCTTGTTACCTTACTAAACAAAGGTGATGTAGAGAAAGAAACAGTTTGTTATTTTCTGTTTTCTTATCACTAGATCCAAAGTTCCTATGCATATGTGATTAGCTAGCAATGAAGGTATGGTAGAACATATTTGTATTTATAGCATTCCCAATTTATTTTAGGATACTAAGGTATATATTTGAAGAGATGACGACCTAGAATTTTAGGGAATCTGCTTGACAGTTTGTTGATGTGTACATGCACAAATAATTCTCAGGTGCCAGAGGCAAGCATACATTTAAAATGTGCTTGGGTAAGAGATTAGCAATTAGATAAAAGCAAGGTGTGAAAAAATATGTATGCAGATAATTGCAAAGAATGCAAGGCAACGATACAGGAAATTGAATACGGGATTTATGTTTGCATGCCGAGTTTGCTGAGAAATGAGGAAGCGACTTAAAGCAACTCTAGCAGTCTGTGGTCAGAAAAGCATAAGGAGGTCTGAAAGCTCAATTCATGAGCAGAAGCAAGTCAAACCTGGGAGTGTGCAAGGAAATCCCAAAATTAAATCCAGCAACTAAAAACCGGCGGTATTGTTTAAACCCCTTTTCTGTTAATGTCACAGCTGCATCTCCCTTAGCACAGCCGGCTGTGATGATGAGCAGCCAGCCACAGGGTGTTTGTTGGAGCCTCGCTGCTTGCTTGCGAGTTGTACACTCTTGCAGAGCGCATGTGGTAGACTGGGTAGTTTGCTGTCTGATACCTACCTTGAGTGGCCTACATTGAGAAGGTTTCTGTGCTGGCAAAGTAAGCACCTGGCACCAGAGCATCTGGGGAAATGGAGGGCAATCCTGAGACACACAGACACAAATCCTGTGTCATGCCTAGTTTTTTCCTCCTTGTCAATAGGATTGACAACTTGAACTATAACCAATTCTGTAGATTCTTTCCACACGCCAGGGAATGTCTGCTTGTGAAACATGTTTATATATACATATGGTTATATAGAAGATATGCCAGAAGGCATATATGCATAAGGTTCTATGTGCCAAAAGCCATACTTTAAAAAAAGGCAGAACAAAAAAATAAATGTAATTGAATTCCCTACTAATTAAAATGAATTGCATATAAAATAAGAGCCTTTCTCTGATCTTCAATCTGCAAAATACCAGCCATTATGCAAAAAGACATATATAATTTTTTTCCTCCTACCAGCCCAAGTAAGAAAAAGAACATTGAATGGAGATTGGGAAGGGGTATGGTTCAGGAACGGAAAGAAAGCAACAAGGGAAGTCTAAAATGTGAAGAAAAGAGATTGCTATCCTTCCTTGCTCCTGAAAGTCTGACATACAAAAGGGCTACTGCATTTTCCTTCTGAAGCACTAAAAAATTGTGTGTGTGAAACCAGTCTGTATTGTTTTTAATCTCCTTTTACTAAAACGTAAGCTACTACTGCAGTGGCACTGCAATATATAGGTACTTGTAATAGCAGTTTCCCAAGAAACAAACATGTTTTTTCCATTTGCATTTTTCATAAACCTTAAAATGGCAAGATGATGAGTACATTTGTTTAATAGTTATATGACATGATAATTTTACCATGTTACAGGTAGTCCTCAACTTACAACCACAACTGAGCCCAAAATTTCTGTTGCTAAGCAAAACAGTGAGCTAAGTGAGTTTTGCCCCATTTTTACAATATATTTTGCCACAGTTGTTAAGCGAATCATGGCAATAATTAAGTGAATTACATGGTTGTTAAGTGCATCTGGATTCCCCATTGACACTACTTGTTGGAAGCCGGATGGGAAAATTACAAATGGTGATCACATGATCTCGGGATAGTGCAACCGTCATAAGTACATGCCAGTTGTCATGCAGCTGGATTTTGATCATGTGACCATGGGAATGAGGTAATGGTTGTGTAAAACACGACCATAGGTTGCTTTTTTCAGTATCATTGTGGCTTTGAGTGGCCATTAAAAATGGTTGTAAGTTGAGGATTACCTCTAGTTTGAATTCAAACTATAGCTTGGGTGATGGGGCAATGCTAATATTTTCCACACCACAACCCACTGTGACTCTGAGGTGACCTTTATGTCATTTAGGTGCCATAGAGATGGGTGTGGGGCCCTCTAATAACCCGATAGAGAAACCATTTTGATTTGTATGGAGGCTGCTTTGAGTTTGGGGAGTGAGAGAGCCAAGACTCTATAAACAAAGAGACAACAGCAATTTATATTTTCCTTTTACTATCTAGAGCTACTGTTATGAGTTACTAGAGAAATCTTTAACAGTAGAAAACAGTGAAATTATAAACATTGGAAAGCAAAAATTACAGTCACAAAAATGCTGTGAGCAGACAATATACCCCTGTGAATATAAGGCCTAAGAAAACTATTCTGGGCTGCATTTCACACATCAAAAGCCCACAAATCTTTCAGACGGCTCTGAAATCGAGTGCTGCAGTGTACTGCTGTAATTACCCAGCCATGATTATAGCACTAATTCAAGCTGTAGCGTTGTAATTATTCTGATATAAATGCCATCTCAGGCAAAGGGAAAATTGCATCTTGGTTAATGTGGCTCTGGATTACTTGCATAAGTATGCTATTTGGGATAATTCAGTGATGGGTACTATACCAAAAAAGGCATTTAAGAAGCAAGCAATCTCTGAAATATTTTGCAGTAGTATTGCGTTAACAGCATCCCCTAACAATTTAAATAAACTATTTTACTACATTCCACCTATCCAGTTGGAGTCTGGGGTACTTCTAGCAATTTTTTATTTGCCTCTATTTGAATTACTAATTGAATTATATGCAAATAGCTTATGTATGCATTTTTATATACCCATATTTTTCAGAGTATAAGATGCACCTTTTTCCCCCTTAAGAGGCTGAAAATGTGGGTGTGTCTTATACTCTGAATGTAGCTTTTTCCGAAGCTTTTTTCTCCCAGCCCTAACGAGGTGCTACAATCTTCCCGGGTCTTACCAGCTTGTAGGCTTTTTTTCATTGCTAATCGCTCTGAAGAATGTTTTTTCCAGCCCCAAGTCTTTGCAGGCTTTTTTTCATTGCTATTCACCCCGAATAAGGTTTTTTTTAAGCTCCAACCAGGGAATAAAATAATGTGCTGAAGTTGACCAAACTAAGGACGCTAGAGAGATGAATACCTGGTAGGCAGATTTCCCCCCCTATTTTCCTTCCCAAAAACTAAGGTGTGTCTTATACTCCGGTGCATCTTATACTCCGAAAAATATAGTATATTTTATTATGTTTCTTTGTGATGAGCACCACACTTCAAGGTATGTTTTTATTGATAACAATATACAATTATGGTGTTCGTAAGTTCAAAATATAACAACACTTTTGCACATGGTGTTATGCAAAAGCAGCACTATGGGAAAAACAAATTCATTATGGATAGTTTCAGAAATCATGCAACATCACTGCTTGGTTTTTAAAAAAAAAAACTGGTCAGAGAACAATTGCTTAATGTGAAATGGAATATTTTAAATGTAGCATTTTTTTAATGGCAGCCCTCTGATTTAGATGGTAAGTGATGTTCCTAGAATTATTGCTAGATTAGGTTTAAATGGAAATTGTTTTCAACTGCAAACAACCGCATCTTACAAGTTGTGAGAAACTGTTTTGCATGCATCATACTTTAAGTTAAGCAAAATTGAAAAGTGATAAGTTTTGTGTCGTCCCACCTGGAGGGATCCTGAGATATCTTACACAAATTGGGCAGGGACAGATTTGGATTATTTCCTTCTGCATCTGTGCATGGCTTTTTCTTACTGTCCTGGTTTTAGGAGCTCTCCAGGGCTCACCTGCCCCAATCTCTCTCTGGCTCCTTATCAGGCACTTGGCTGAAGGGAAGAAAGAGTCTGACTCCCCCATAAAATTAAAACAGCCATGCAAAGGGTTAGCCTCTAACTTTTCATCTTTCACTGATTGCATACATCACCACCCAGCATTATAGGCTCAAACCATTATCAAGAAAGCCCCTTGCTTTGGTTTTTCTCTATTTATCTGACTTCAAAAGCAAACAAAAACTCACTTCCGCCTGCAACAACCAACTCAATTTGTTGACCAACCCAACGCAACAATAATAACCCAATTTCATTCTGCATCCAGACCAAAATGCGTATTTGACTTTCAAGCACAGGTTACCTGAATCCAGTTTGTTTTGTGCATGCATTCTTTTGCACCTCTCTCTTGATTATCATCTTGCAAAAAAAACAGTAAATAGCCTTTATGCATGTAGTAGAATACTGTATTATTGTTTGACAAAGTTGTGAGAGTGTCCATTTTGTTATAAAGTATTGGACAGATGGTCTGTTTCTTTTTTCTGCTACTGTTTCTACTTCCTATCTCTTAATTATAAAAAGGTGGTAAAATCCCACAAACAGTTTAAACATCAATGGTGAATTAATTCCTGGGGAAAAGGTTCTGTGCAACTGACAGCTCCAGGTCCTTTTTTGATTTTTGGTAAGCTGACTAGATACAAATTGGTACTTCTTTCTTTCTTTCTTTCTTTCTTTCTTTCTTTCTTTCTTTCTTTCTTTCTTTCTTTCTTTCTTTCTTTCTTT
>JANHGD010002972.1:3996-19290 GCA_027560375.1 Imantodes cenchoa
CCTGGTGTTTTCTTTTCTGTGGGAAATGGGTCCAAATGGCTCTTTGAGTGTTTAAGGTTGCAGACCCCTGGTCTAAGAGTTCTTTGCTCTTGACAGATAACTTGGCTCACAAGCAGCATGTATTTGCTTCAATCTCTTACAGTAATGAATCACTATCATGACACTCTGTCTTGTAGGTTGTTATAGAATGTTCTTTGCCTTCTTCTTTTAGCTTGATTTGGAGGAAAACATTCTTAGGGACTTTCCCTTAAACTCCATAAAACAAACACCTACGACTACTCCCACTTTGCTTACTCAGTGAGCTAAAAACTGCTTCTGTTCAGAACTGCTGCTGTTTCTTCCCTGCTATGCATCTAAACTTTTTTTCGCCTGTGATTCAAATGCAACCTTTCCTAGAAACATGTTCTTGTTTAATGGGAAAGGTAATTTTAATTAATAATTTAGTGATTTAGTGGTGAAGGCATCAGGTTAGAAACCAGGAGACTTGAATTCTGGCCTTACCCTTAGGCATGAAAGCTAGATGGGTGATTTTAGGCCTTTCACTTTCTCTCTCTCTCAGACCAAGCTGGTTGGTCAATTCCTGTCACAAGTCGGTCTGAAATTAATAGACACTGCCCTTGTGGGAAAACATTAGGAAGGAAAAAATATATGCATAAAAATTAAAGGTTATAGTTCTGGTAATTATTTTGTTCCCATGAATATCAACAGTGTTCTGTATGTGCTCCACATCATTTTTCATTCAATTGCACAAACTGCATGCAGCTGGACAAGACATAGTTAATCAGATTTATTTCATGTGCAAATAGAGCTTTAGGTAAAATTTCATTCATTCATTGTATTTATATGTTGCGTTCTCTCCCCCGCCCCCCCCCAAGAGATAAGTAAAAATTTATAATAATCTGAATTTAACTCCTACTTTTTAAATAAAAATGTATGTAACTATTAAATGAAACTATTAAAGATTTTGGATATGATTTAAATATGTGTGTTTGCATATGTATAAAAAAGTAAGTTTTATAGAACATATTGTTTCTTCATTCCAGAATCTCCACATAGTCTATAATATCTGCAAGAAAGCCAGACTCACACTGATGCTAGCAACAAAATCTTTGCAGGACCATTTATCCCATAAGACTACTTATATTTTTTTCTGCCTTTAAGGGAGAGATAGTGGAGCTCCCATAGAGATACTATCAGGAGGTCAAAGACATCTTGAGATTCTCCTTTATCTTCCTTATTTTTTGGACAGTAATCCACTTGCTTTGCTTCCGTCTTCTGTGTAGTAGGTTAAAAATACCGTAAATGTGATGTAGAGGAAAAGTATCCTAAAGACATGCTCTCGACTCTTCTCTTTCATTGTAGGAGAAACATTTGTCCAATTATCTCAGAAATCTTGTCTACAAAGTGTTCTGTATATTCAAATTACATATTATCTCAGCTCACTAATGTAGGAGAGAAACGTGAATCACTTAGAATTTCTTTGTAGTCCTGTTCTTCAAGAGAGAGTTTGAAAAAAAATTAAGTTTTTTGCCATCATAAATTACTGTAACTTCAGTGAAAGCTTCATGTTGATGTTTCTTATCTTTTTTAGCTAAGTAGCACTAAACTTTTATTTTGTATTAATGCAGGAAGATATCAAATCACTTACTGCCCATATTGTTGAAAACTTTTATAAGGCACTTGAATCTATTGAATATGTTCAAACATTCAAAGGCTTGAAGACAAAATATGAGCAGGAGAAAGACAGACAGAGCCAGAAACTGAACAGGTACACACCTTAAAACTAAAATCTGAAACCCAGTACTAGAGAGTCTATCTTGCAGATTTCCTGAGCTGTTATTGTTTGTTCCATTAATATTTTGATATGCACTTTTCATATAGGTATTATATCATATTTAGCACTGCAATTTTTAATTGTCTCAGGAATTTCTATATATAATCCATATCCGTTTCCAGTCCTTGTTTTAGAGATATTCTAATGCTTAAGGTTTTCTTCTTAGTTAATTTGAAAAGTATATTTCAAAATTTGTAAACAACCAAAAAAAATTCAGATTCATGCTATCAGGAAGGATGTTGTGGTTTATTCTTGGCTGGGTTTTGTTTTATGACTTTCAATAGTGCCCTGAGAGGTGAACAGCTAAATGATTGAATGGTCCCCAGATATTAATTTTCCCCAACTTTGGGAAAGCTTCTAGGGGCTCTAATCAAGCCTTTACAGCTTACAAATAACCTTGGTGTGTTTGCATGCCAAATTCAAGTTAAGATATTGTAGAAGATGGGGTGATAAATCAAATAGAAAATGGGGTGATAAATCAAACAAAAGGGAATAGAGATTAACTGTACCACCAAGCATGTCTTGGTGCAAAGCTAATAGCAATCAGTTTTGTTCCTTGGCGCATTAGGATGTTCTTAAAGAGGACATTTACTTACATAGCTAGCTTGGTGTTCCAGCCCATCAGGAGGTACACCTTTGTGTACATTTGATTTTTTTTATTTATATTAAGAAGTTAACTTTCTACATTATCATAGAATCTGTCACAAGGCATATTATTATCTTCTTTAGGAGTTAGTTCAGTATTTTAGATACTAAAGCACATGTTTTGAAAAACATATTTTGACAATATTTTAAGAGCATAATTTTGCTTATTATTCTCATCAACTATGAACTTTCTATAAATCAAAATAAAACAGGCTCTGTAGTTCTAGAAAGAGAATGACTAGAAAAGATAGCGGAAATAAAATGTAACAGATCTTGAAATTTTCCATAATAAAGATAAAATATATCAGGGCTTGATTTATTAAATCCAGATTATGTTTACTACAGAAAATGTGTGTTATGCTTCACCTAGTCTTTAGGCTCAGAAGGAAACTCATGAAATCCCATGTATTTCCCTCAACTTAGTAAGAGAAGCCTAAAATAATAGCAACATTAATTAAAAACATAAACTCTCAAAAATATTTACTAGTAAACTTTCCATGCCATAACAAATAAATGTAATGTGTATTTATCAGCCTTGCTTGCAAGTCACATTGTCAAATTGTAAAGTGTTGTTTTTGTTTTGTTTTTTTGTATGTTTTACAGCGTCCCATCTATACTGCGTAGCAATAGGTTTCGTAGAGATGCCAGAACTTTAGAGGAAGATGAAGAAATGTGGTTCAATGAAGATGAAGAAGAAGAAGGTGAAGCAATTGTACCACCTGTAGAGAAATCCAAGGCTGAGGATGATTTTCCAGAAAGTTATGAGAAGTTTATGGAAACAAAAAAAGGTATTTTTTCTATTTTGTAGCTCATATTTCTGTGTGACTTACAAGCAGTCCTTGACTTATGGCCACAATTGGAAATAGAATTTCCCTCCTAAATTATTTAGTCATAACTCATCAAGTGATTTTACGACCATTTTTATGGTTATCATTAAGCAAATCCAGCTTCCCCAATGGGAATCTTTCCTGAAAATCATAAAAAGAAGCACAAATCATGGTTACATGAATGTAGGATGCTGCAGCCGGTCATAAGTGCAAGTCAGTTGTCAAGAACTTGAATTGTGATCATGTGACTGTGGGGGTGGTGCAACAGTTGTCAGTGTAAATATAGGTCAAAAGTTACTTTTTTAATGCTATTGTAAGTTTGAACTGTTATTAAGCAATCAATCATAAGTCAAGGAGTATTTGTATCATACAGTAGAATTTTTTAAATCTTCTAAATGGAGCTGACAGCCAGTTTAGTGCAGTGGTTCAGCTTAAGCTAGAAACCAGGGGATCATGAGTTCTAGCCCCACCTTAGGCAAAAGGCCAGTTGGATGCTCTTGGACCAGTCACTCTCTGTCAGCTCTAGGAAAGAGGCAGTGTCAAACCATTTCTGGAAATCTTGCCAAGAAAACTGCAGCGACTAGAAGTCAATACTGACTTGAAAGCACAAAAAAATAAATAAAGCAATGGAGCTAGCAACACTTTTCAGACACGATCTCTGTAGATGACATGAAAACAACCCATTCTATTCAATCATATTGAGTGGGCAAATATTACTGGGAGGAGATCATTAGGGATTTCAGGCCTGAGAGTATAGTTCATGAACAGCTTTAAAGATGACATTCAGCAATTTAATTTGAGATCAAAGGTAATTTGTAATCTCAAAGCAGAGGTGCTTTTGGGAACCTTGGTGTGCACCAATACATTTACTCATGCTGCTGCAGTCTGGACCAGTACTACTTTTCAGAAAATCTTCAAGGGCAGTCTCATGTGAAATGTATTGCAGTAATCCATCAAGAAGTAACAAGGACATGAGTGACAGTAATTTTTCTGTTCAAGGAAAATTCATAGTTGGTACAAAGGATACGTATGAATCTTGAACATCAAATTTTGACCACATTCTTCTTGGGAGAAGATCTCATTCAGAACTAAAGATGGTATCTCTTTAGAAACAGCAAACCCTTCAAATCCAGAGGAACAGAATTTTAATATTTAAATTAAATGTCTGAGATTGAGTGTAATCCTGTTCTGAACAGCATTCAAGCACCAAGGTAGCACTTTGACAGCTTTGTGTATTTGACCCAGGATCAAGATGTAAAGATGTTGATCCTGTCAAGTGGCTTCCTATAGCTGTTAAAGAATTGGATAAATTGTTGAAACTAAAACCATCCCTTCAGGAAGGAAGTAATAGAATAAAATGGAACTCCCTTGCAATGTTATCCCCTTTTGTTGTTAATTATCAAAGTTGCCAGGTATTCAAATCAAAAGAAGACTATCATCCTTTTGAGTCATTTTCCTTAAGGCAATAATTAAGGAGTGAAAGTATTCACCTAAGGTAGCTAGTCAACTGGCTAACGAAAAATAACTGTATGTCATTATATGGCAAACTGGGCATCTGAGCTGGTGCTTTATATATCAAATATTAACATATTTGTCTATGATCAGATAAGTCAGATCCTAAATAGACAGTCTTGTTTTTAATAATAAAGGTTATTTAATGCCAAAATAGGTTATATTACGGACAGAATCCAAAAAATTGAACATCACATGTAAAATGAGGCCTGTTGTTTTTCATCCTCAAAGTCGGGACTCCACTAATCATGAAATACTTTTTTGTGCATTCAGTCCACACTAGATAGCTATAATATTAAATAAGTTCAATAAAACAATATATTTCTCCCTTTCAACTCTGCTTACAGGTTTCAGTAGATCTCAATTTTTCAACCATTTGGGCTGATCATTTATTATAAATAAGTCCCTACTATTGAATAACAACATTGGGAGGGGATTTGGAGGTCTTCTAGTCCAACTCTCTGCTCAATCAGTAAAACCTGTAACATTTAAGACATATAGTTGCTCAATCTTTTCTTAAAATCTCCAATATTGGAGCATCCACAGCTTCTGGAAGCAAGTTGTTCCACTAATTAATAGTCCTAACTATTAGGAAATTACTCCTTAGTTGTAGGTTGCTTCTCTCCTTGATTAGTTTCCATACAATGCTTCTTGTCCTGCCTTCAGGTGCTTGGGAGAATAGGTTGAGCCACTTTCTTTGTAGCAGCCCCTCAGATATTGAAACACTACTATCATGTCACCCCCTGGTTCTTCTTTTCATTAAACTAGACATACCAAATTCCTATATGTTTAGCCGCCATCTAATCATCTTTGTTGCTCTTCTTTGTACTCTTTCCTAGAATCTCAACATTGAATTCATTTCCCATCCTTTTACCTGAGAATATTCAAAAAATTATATCCCTTATTCTGGAGGAAAAGGGTTTTTGCTTATTGTTTAGTAAAGCTTACCGAATCCACTGGTTGGGAAAAATTGGAAATTTCTTTTATTGATATTTTACTAATTTCACTAATTTCTTTTATTGATATAAACGACATGGGTTTTTTTGTTTCTCTAGCAGATTCCTAATGAATGTCAGTGGACTTCATTAAAGTCTACTCTTATTATTTATTTTATTTTATTTATTTGCCACCCATCTCATTTTGAAGCAATTCTGGGTGGCTTACAGCATAAAAACATTAAAATCATCGGATATTTACTGGAACAGCCATCATACAGAGTGCTTCATTTCATGAACTGCCTAATTTCAATACAAGTACTTCTTTCCATCTTTATCGCTGTTTTTAATACTTGATGACCGCTTAGCATAAGTCTGTTTATCTATTGAGTAATGGTCTGTTTTCTTCTTAGTTTTATTGCTTCCATTTCCTTTTTATTCTCTTTATCCATCTTGGGCAGTTCTTTCTCTGAATTAATATGAAAAAAAATACTAAACTTAATGCATTTCAAGGACTTCAGAAACATTGAAGGACTCCAGATTAGTTTCTGTCCACTTGACAGAACATAATAGTCTTCGTTAAGGTGATACAGTCTCAAAGGCACTCACTTCCATCGTTCCAATTCTGAAGAAGGCTGAAACTTTAATGTTTTTCCCATTTGCAAAATTAAAGTTTTGCTTTCTGTAATATTGGTTCCTCCTCTTTTGTCACATTTAAGATGCTTGTTTTGTAGAGCAAGGGCTTCTTTTTTATGTTCCTTTATATTGCATCAATTATTAATGGATTGATGGAACAGCTGGAAAAGCTGCATGGGTTTTAGTGTCTTCATGCAATTTTCTGTTCCATGTCTAGTAAGACATTCTCAGAAGCATTGTCTATTATTTATCTTGTGAAACTCTTTGGATTAATCTACCTTATTTATTCTTGTGAAAGGATAAGTATCTTTGACCAGATAATGCATTTCTTTCCATAATCAATAGAATGATTTGATTGTGTTAGTCTTCTCCAGTTTCTTTTGTCATATAGAAATATTATACCTTGGATGTTTGAGGATCCATTGCATTTTATTTGACTGGGAAAAATAGATAAAAAATTTAAAAAACTGTTTTTTATACAACCCAATTTCCTAATATGGTGTCTTAATTACTGTGAAACTATGCTATGAAAGTGATTTGTCTCCAACCACCAATTTGTATGTATACATGTATGTATCTGTTCATTCATACGGCACAGACTGTTCCCTTGGCAAAATCATTGTAGTGGAAACTAATTGCCACACCTTTTGGGTGTTCATAGTTGGCTGGGCATTCAGTGACAACATGCATGAAAGTAGTTGCTTTTCTAGTGGTAATGTATGGCTATGGAACCTGGACACAGAAAAAGATTAAAAGGATAAGACAACATAAAATAATAGAAATGGTTAATAAGAACACAGTGGGTTTCAAGAAGAATCAATCAACCAGTCCTGGACCAAATAAAAGTTGACTGCTTCCTTTATTGGTGATCAGCAATGCGTAACTCACATATTTTGAATAAATGATGTCTGTTGATGATTAACCAGGAAGAAAAATGACTACAGCGTGTATGGCAAGGTTGAGAGAAATAGAGAAATGAGAGGAAACCACCAATAGAGAATGTTGGTCTCATCATATCAGGAGTCACGTTCTGGTTTTATCAGAAACGTGCTAAGCATGTAGCTAGATAAAATGCCCCCTTTCCATCCTTACTAATATGCTATTTTGTTAAGAAAGCAACGAACAGATTGAATTAGTGGATTTCATCTATTTCAATGACTACTATAAGCATTTTTTCTTTTAGCAAAAGAAAGTGAAGACAAAGAAAATCTCCCCAAAAGGACTTCCACAGGTGGCTTCAAATTTACATTTTCCCATTCTACCAGTGCAACTAATGGAGCAAATAGTACAAATAATAAATCTGTTGCAGCTCAGACTTCACCAGCAAGTTCAAATGGTTCTTCTTCCAAGAATGCCAATTTGACTACAGCAGTCACAGCCACAAAGGTGAGTTAAATATGTGAGATGGAGTTTTGCAGTTTAAAATTATGTTAATGATATGATGAGGACAATTACTGTGAACATCCATATAGAACCCTTTTAAGAATCCAGAGTGGGGATTTGCTCAGTGCATGAAGTGAAGCTGCATATCTTTTGTCAGTAGTATTCTACTACAATGTAATATTGACTTGCAGGCTGTACCATTTTCAGATTAGGTTTGACATTTGGTTGTGCCCTGGATTTATGAGCTCATGAGTTGAAATGATTTTCATAGTATGTTCCCCTAGGCCCTTGATGGCAAACCTATGGCATACGTGCCAGAAGTGGCACGCAGAGCCATCACCTGTTGTTCTATCGGATTCCGGGCGCCGGCCACCTGGTTTTCGCATGCACAGGCACGCTGGAAACCAGAAGAGCAGCTGCCTGGTGCATATGTGTGTGCCAGAAAGATTATCTTCCTGTTTCCAGTACATACATGCGCGTCGGCCACTTGGTCTTCTGGTTTCTGCCGCGCATGCACGCGCAAAGACCAGCAATGTTAAGAGGAACGGGCGCATGTGCCAAAAAAGGACAGGGAAATCCGGCGGTCGCTTTCTAGGGAAGCAGAGCTGTCGGCCAGGATGAGTTGGCTGGGGCTTCCCTCCCTCCCTACCCGAACAGGCTTCTTCCGTGGCCCCAGTCCTCCAGCCTGCAGCACATGCACAGTCTGGAGCACAGAAAGGCCGGCTGGCCCCCGCACAGCCCCCTCCCCACTTCTGCGAAAGAAGCACGACCACTTCCCAGCCGGCATGCCTCTTACTTCCCCTGGCTTGTGCGCTGTCCCCAGCATTTGTCTTGCGCAGCCCCAGGAGAGCAGCAGCAGCAGCCACAGAGAGAAGGGCAGGAGTGACTGGCCAGCTCAGGCACACAGGGCAGCTGCTCCTTCCCCACAACTGGCGGCTGTCGCGCTGCCATTTCTGGCCGGGATGCTGGAGCAGCCAGAAAGAGAAGCCGCCGTGAGGGAGGCGAGCTGCCCCAGGAGGGCCAAAGGAGAGTGCAGTTCCTCCCCTCCCCCGACCTACAGGCTCAGAGTCCATCCCTGGCCGCCCCCTTTCATCCAAGCGAGGGCACCTTGAGCCAGTGCAGCGTGTTTCGCCGAATGTTCACCTTCCTTCCTTCAACCTGGTTCTCTCCTTGCCATTACTCCATAGCTGCCTTCCCATTGATTGCTACACACACACACCCTGGGGACTCTTCTAGCCTTGTTTCCCCGGGGGCATACCCCCGCATCTGTCCCAAAAAACCGGCCTCACCTCGACCGGGGCAGCCCAAAAAAAACAAAGCATCTTTAATCTATTTATGCAGAGCTTCCTAGAAATGCTCTACTTGGGGGGATTTGGGAAAGGGAGAGACTGAGAGGGAGGAGAGGTCAGGGGGTTAGCCCCGTTAGGGGCTGTGCGGTGACCCCCTCTGCCAAACCCCACCATCCCCGCCGGGGAAGCTCCGAGGGGCTTCCCTGGAGAGCCAGCAGCACCCGCCTTCCACCTGAGTGGCAATTGAAAATGTTGAGTTGCGATCTGGAGGAGAGAGAACAAAACCGAGGTGTTTTTATTTCCGGGAATAAATTTATTTATTTATGGGTCTTGGAGAGACCAAGCGAGGCTCCACCACCGCCTTTCGGAAACAGCCTCGTTTAATTTGTCGTTTGATGGGATGAATTGAGAGGTGAAGGCCGGGGGTGGCTGGGCCGGGGCCATGAGCTTGCCGAGCGCTGCCCTCCTCCCAGAGTGACTCAATGGGACTTGCGGGAGGGACACCACGCCCTGGTCCCCTTGCCGTCCAAGTCAGCTGCCAGGATAAACGCAGCTCCCCCTTCCTCCAGATTCACTCGAAGGCTGGGGACATCTCAGTTGCTCTGGCTTAACTCCACCCGTCCAGCTTTGTTCCCTCCCCAACGCCATTGCTCTGGCTTAACGCCCCCCACCAACTTTTTTTCCCCTCCCCACCGCCAGGCACTGCTCCGCAAACATACATGCACCTCACTCAAATCAAGTCATATAAATAATTTGTATGGCTTTGGAGAGGAATGCAGCCAAATTGCTCGGAGTATATTTAAGGATAACGGGAGTGTTTGATGGGGGTGGGAGAAAATATAAATGTTGTGAAAGAAAGGATGTCCCCTTTGCTTGGCCATGCCTTTCCCCTTCTTCCTCCCACCCCCACCCTTCCCACAGCTCCCCACTGATTTCGTTTCCTGATTTCCTTTTGCATTGCAGTTCTGCTTTTGATGCGCGTTTGTCTCCTCCAAGGTTTAAATTACACAGCAGGGCATCCCCCCCCCCATTTTAGATTATGTCGAATGCTCCTGCCCTCCTCACACCCCATAGGCTGGGCCCTTTGGCCACCGGGGCCATGGGCAGGGGTCCTCAAACCCACAGTCTCATCTCAGCAGCTCCTCACACATGGAAACGCACAGGCCAGGAAACAGTCACACTCCCTTGGAAGAAGTGGCGGGAAATGGGGGGACTGCGCTGCCTTGTTCCGAGGCCGGGAAGCAGCTCTGAGGAAGGTAGCAATCTCCGCCCAACTTTCTCTCCCTGTTCAGGGCTGCGGAACCAGCTCATCAGTGGGGATGTCCGGCATCCCAACGGGAACCAAGGGGGTGGGCAGGGAAATGCAAGAACACTCTGAGCTGGCACATGCGCACCAGACAGCTGGACTTTGTGCCAGAAACCGGCAAATCAGATGGCCGATGCGCATGCCAAAAACTAGATCATCTGGTTTTCGGGGGGTACGCCCACATGCGCACTCACATATTTGTGCATGCTCCCATTTCGCCACCACTGCCCTAGGCATTTGGGTAGTATGGTTAGGCGAGCTCTGCTAAATAGTGTTACCTATTTTAAGTAGGGTTTGTGCTTATAACCACAGGCATTATGCTTTGTTTATTAAATTATTTTTAATCCTGTATTGCCAATACAATACAATACAATACTTTTGTGAGATAGGCAGTCTTATAAATGTTTAAATAAATACATACTGTTTTTATTCTTAGTCATTTATAAAGTCTGGCAAGTTTAGGCAACCTGAAACACTTAAGATGTAATACATAGATAATGTTAATATCTTAAAATATATTATTTGGGAAATTAAATATTTAATAAACTCAAAATGTACTATATTGAAGCCATGAAATGGCTACTTTGCCATATTGATATTGATAGGCATTAAGGTTGTTTCTAATGCTGGATTTTGTATATGCAGGAGAGTTCGTGTTCATAGGTACAGCTGTTACATTTACATTGTTTAAATTGTCTTAGTTTGATTATAGACAGCCTTAGACATGGTAACCACAATTGTAAATGAACATGTTGCCCTGCTGCATGAGAGTAAGATCATCTATACCAGGGGTCGGCAAACCATGGCTCTTTGGACCCTTGAGTGTGGCTCTTCCGTCCTCCAAGGTCCCTTCTAATATTCTAATCTTAGGCTGGAGCCCTTAATCCATTTCGTAACGCCGCCAATCGTATTTTGAAGACCACCTGCAGCCTTAAAGAGGAATCCTTTTAGGAAAATATAACAGCCTCGACCCCGATGGGGGACTTTCGCTTCCGCCAACCAATCCGGCCGCATCCCCAGCACTCTCCTGGGCTCATCTGGATTTTTTAATTTATTTATTTATTTATTTATTTATTGCAGCCCAGGCTGGGCATCCCTAAACTGACATTCTCCTCCCCCGAAGCCTTCTGCTCTGCTCTCCCCCCACCTGGAAAGGTGGAGACTCAGCGGGGAGGAGGGCCACAATCTCTGCTGCCCTCCAACCTGACATTCCCTGGCTGGGTGGAGAACAGGCAGGCGTCTCTTCCCCCATCCTTTCTTCCATTTCCATGTTGTGCCAAGGCGAGGCAATCGCATCAGTGTAGCCAGCCACGGTATTGGGAGGCCAGGCATCCATTAGTGCCTGATGTCCATCTCCAGCGGGGCCTTGATCCACCCTGCCTCCAGCCTCAGCAGCAGCAAAGAAGAGCGAGACAGGCATCCCCCTTCCCTCCCCAGTGCCTGTCACCTGGGGCGCCTCGGCTCTGTGCTTTCGGACTGCAGCGAGAGTTGCTCTTCTTCGCCTGGAGGGAAAGAGCTGCTAAGTGGCGTCCCAGTCCTGTCGCAGCTGGGGAAGCTTCCCCAAAGAGCCGGCACTGACAGCCCCACCAGCCTCTCCGCCGCGTCTCTCCCCAGCCGGTCATTAGGCAGATCATATTAGTGGTCTGTGGGATTTAAAATTATGAATTTAGTGGTCCCTGAGGCCCGAAAGGTTGATGACCCCTGATCTATACTGTATTGGTTAGCCACAACAAGCAGGACTTCAAAGCCTCTTCTTAGTATTTTGCCTCAATATTTTCTGTCATGGCAATGTCATTTAGCTATCATAGCTGCTAGTCTTTGATCTCTTCTTGGAAAAGCTTTTGTAAAATCAATTCATTGAGTGATAGTTGGCACATTTTGTGGAAAACAAACTATAAAATGGGAAAATATCATTGCTATTTGTAAGGTCTTTTTCCATTGGTTTACATGTGACTCTTTACATCCAACAGGGAAGTTTAGTTGGCCTTGTGGATTATCCCGATGATGAAGAGGAAGAGGAAGAAGAGGAAACATCCCCAAGAAAAAGACCTCGTCTTGGCTCTTAAAAATGTTGGAACGAACTCTGATAGAGGGTGCTTAAATGCTATGACTGAACTAAATAGTCTGACTCAGAAAGCGTTCTCCCTGGAAAATACATGAGAATACAAGGAGTAGCAAACGAAAATCTACTAGAAAGGTTATGTTCTGAGAACACCACGCTTCCAAAGAACCTAATCCCTTTCTAGTCAAGGAGTCTGCCATTCAGACTGTTAAAATGTTAAAACAGTGGATTAGTAATCAGCACCTGGAATGAAAGCTTGCCAGAAAAAATAGTCATCTTGGGTTCTGTGAGGGGATGGGGATGGGAGAAGAAATTTTGATATTGCAGGGTTTCCCCAGTTTGTAGCAAGCTAGAAGAAACTTGTAAGGCTTCAGTTGCAAACCTAGTAATATAACTTCGTAATGGTGCTGTCCATTGTGGTTTTTTTTTAGCAATTGCCTCTTTTTAAATAATTCTCTTTTCATTTTTAAAAAAATCAGAATTGGGGACCACTGTTTGCACAGTCAGCCAAATTATAGAAGGTTGCACATTGCTCATAGTGCATGTTGAGTGGCAAACTTTATTTTTTTCTCAACTCCATTATTTTGGAAGAAAAATAAAACTGGGTTCTAAATGCAAGCAGACTAGAAGGAGCTATCCAGGAAAATCATTCTATAGATCATCAGCTTTCCAGGAAAAAAAAAAAACAACCCTCTAGAAACTATCAATAAACCTTGGTACTTGAAATGACAGTTGGATTGCAATTATTAGTAGCATTTTACAGAATTAACATTGAATGGAATTGCTCCCTGCTAATTTCCAAAAATCTTTCCTTCAGCCATCCACATTTCACATTAGGAAAAGCAGGTGGTGTGGTGAAATGCTACCAGAAACTCTTGAATCTTACTTCAACTATATATGTAATCTGGGAGGCAGAGTTAATATGCAGCACTATAAACCTAAGGGGTTTAGCATAAAGCTGCTTCTTAAACACATTCCATGTATTTAAGCAAATGTCTAAAAGTACACTAGGCGAATTGATGAAGGCAACCATTTTGAGACTTTTTTCCTTTCAGAGCAACTGAATTGTAAATATTTTAATGTTAGTTTGGCCATATATGATCTGAGATCATGCACAAAAAAATTATCTAAATTACAAATTGTGGTAAGAGTGATACAAATTGAAACCAGCAGGAATCCTCAGTTATTGATCACTCTTGCAATATGTCTTGGGTCCATTTCTCCTGGAAATTTCATAGTTTTAATTTTAGCTATTGTTTGAAAAGATGGGCTGTCTGTAGATATGAAGTATAGTTTTTCCATGAAACAGAAGTTTATTTTGTATTGAGGGGGAAAAAAACCACTGTACTTGTTTTACACCATTTGTATACATGTGGTAATACTAATGCTGACCTGTAAAATTCAGGAATTAAAATGTGACCCTGTAATTCCATGATTAATGGTTTTTTTATTGTTTTATTGTTGTAAATGGTAAGTTAATTCAAATTTAGAGATGTGGCCATTTTAGTTTATTTTAATGATAGTGATTTGTACAATTTAATCTGAATCAAATCTAGCAGAAAAAGCAATGCTCTTAGATTTGATTCAGTGTGTTGTGATGACTGACAATGTGGTCCGAAGGACGTATTTCTACCCTTTAGGGGCTCCAGGCAACCAACAATGGGGCTTTCCTTTTCTCTTTTTGAATGAAGACTTAGAAGAAGTTGTTACAGAAACAATTTGCTTCAGCAGATTTTCTATGTTGACTTGCACTTTTTCAAGTATTCTTGGCAAGTCTTTACCCTTCATAGAATAACTCTTTCCCATAAAACTGAATAGCAAACTATAGGAAAATAAAGGTGTGCCATTTCCTGGACAGTGATGTTCATCTGGCCTGGATCCAAATTATTTAATAAATCATTGAAAAAAAGATCCAATATACATCTGGATCATTTTCTTTCACCCTATTTCAAAGACTATTAAAAACTTTAGAATATGCAGATTCATTTAAGCTGCTTCAATACATGAGAAACAGAGTTGGTTGGTTTTTTACTTCAATGTAAACAATAGGTGACTTTTTCGCCAATATCTGAACACTCAGCCGTGCTATGAAACATGCATTGAATTTCTCCCGTTTAAATTACACAATCTGCCTCAGGTACAGACTTTCACCTCAGTTCTTTTAGTCTGGTTTCTTTGCCACAAGACAGCCTACATTTCAAATGCCTGGGGTCCTTCAACTAATTTTTTTTTTTAAGATGACATCTGCCAACATGTCTGAGTTAAATACTATTTTAATAAAAAGTTATATGAAATGTGGATGACCTGTGTTTATACTGTGTTACAAGAATGAAAAGTTTTCTTACCACAGGTAGAATTTTTAAGTTACTCTGACTAATGAAATATAAGCAATACTAGAAAGCTGTTCGGCATAATTATGATTACAATGAAGTTGAATGGTATATCCTAAACAATTAGTCATGGCATAGGCCACTGATGGCAAACCTTTTTCTCCTCGGGTGCCAACAGCGCATGTGTGTGCGCTATTGTGCATGCGCGAGTGCCCACACCCATAATTCAATGCCTGGGGAGGGTGAAAATGGCGTCCCCCCCCCCCCCCGGAGGTCCTCGGGAGGCCGGAAACAGCTCATTTCCCAACTTCTGGTGGGCCCGGTAGACCAGTCTTTCGCCCTTTCCAGGCTCCAGAGGCTTCCCGGGAGCCTGGGGAGGGTGAAAACACCCTCCCCCACACCCTGGAGGCCCTCCAAAAGTTGAAAACACCCTCCCAAAGCCTTTGTGCGGGCCGAAAATCACCTGACCAGTGCTCACATGTGCACTGGAGCTGAGCTAGGGCAACAGCTTGCGTGCCAGCAGATATGGCTCCAC
>JANHGD010002972.1:39037-50065 GCA_027560375.1 Imantodes cenchoa
TAGCCTCATTCTTCAATATATTTTTGCCATGTACTGGACCACGTCACGATTCATTCTCCCCTGGAAGGTAATTAAAATTATCATCCAACATGGACTAGCCAATGGACTGCTCAGATCTATCTACAAAGAATCCCGTCTCCTAAGGAATTCCAACAAGCAGTTTCAAGGAGAAGAGCCTTTTCCGCTGTGGCCCCATCCCTGTGAAACACTCTCCCATAAGAAGTAAGAACTGCTTCCATTCTTTTGGCCATCTGGAAGGATATTAAAACTTGGCTATGCTCAGGGGTGGGTTCCAACTTACCTTGACACCAGTTCGCTTCCTCCCGAGCCACATGGCTGCATGTGCATTGTGTGCCACATGGCCGCACAGGCGCACGCTTCTCATGAGTTTGCGCACATGTGCAGTGCCGAAAATTTGCAAAATTTTTTTAAAAAGTCAAAAACAAGATGGCAGTGTCCACAGACTGGCACCGACAGAACTGGCTCCGTGATGTCACCAGCAGTTTGCTACTGGTTCTATAGAACCAGTGTGAACCGGAAGGAACCTACCTCTGGCTATACTACTTGGCCTGGGGCCCCAAGGAGGGCGCTCACTGCTGGAGCTGATTGACAGGGTAAGAAGACCAAAGAGTAATTTGTGCTAAAATATTTCTTGAAGTTCTTGGATGACATTCAATCCAGAAAAAAAAAGCTAAATCTGACAGAAACCTTTTGGGGATGATGGGATTAGTTCAACATTTCTAGAGAGTGTTAAGGGGCATGTATAAGCACACCAACATGCCTACCATCCCTGTCCTAATCTTCCTTTTTATAGTATCCTTTTCATGTATTCAAAATCATGTTAATACTTTTACCTGTTATCTTATATATGCTTGACAAATAAAAATAAATAAATCACCCAACTGTAGAAGTCTGATTTAAAGCCTAGGTAAGAGATTCCAGTCCTTTAGTCAAATTACATCTTGGAAACTAAAATAAAGAAGATTTCACAATCTTCCTATGGCAAACTAGAGTTACATTTAAGTAATTTCAGTTAAAATACTAATTCCTTGTTTGAATTTAGTTTCATTTCTGCTTTTCTTGTCTTCAGTGGTCTAGAAAAGTTACCTTCCTGGCAGTTTATAAATCACATTTTAAAATCATTTTAAAATGTTGATACAAACTAAAGAGTTTACAATCTAAAGTCTGACACTGAGAACTGAGAGAGCTGACAGGACTTTGCCAGTCCTATTCAGCATAGGATTTTAAGTAGAACCAGCCTATTTCATGCATTCATACTGAAAATAATTTAATGTTGTTTACAAAGAACAAACCTTATTTAAATTTGTGTATTTGGGTTTTTTTCCTAAATCAAAGAATCATTATAATTTAATTTTAAATTTATAGAAAAGATAAGATTTTACTCAAAACTTTCAAAATGTATTTAGGCTACATTGTGTTGTATAAGATTATATAGTCTTACTATACAGTAGGTTATAAATTATATAATCCTTTGCCAACCTGGAGCTACTGTATCTGTACTCTATCTGTACTGTCAATTCTTGATCTTTAGATAAATTCCTCATGAGGACAATTAGATGCTTTCAGATTCCTATTTTTCTGAGCATATCCCACAGCTTGGCGTGACTGACACTATCAAAGATCTTTCTAAAGTCAATGAAGCACTTAGTGTCTTCTTTTTGGTATTGTTTAGTTTTCTCAATTATCTGCTGTGCATCCTTCAGTAATATCTCATGTTGCTTGGCCTTGTCTAAAGCCAGTTTGAACATCTGGCATCTCTTTTTCTGTGTAAGGCTCTGATCTGCATTGGATAATTTTAAATATCATTTTATTAGTATGTGGAATTAAGGATTATTACTGTATATGTTAATTTGGATTTTCAGTTCAGTCTCATTTAGGTATTGGAATGCAGACTGACCTCTTCCAAGCTGCTCACCACTGTGTCATTCTCCAGATTTGTTGGCAGAGTTTGCTTAAAATGTTTACTGATTCTTCTTCTGTTCATTGCCATAATTCATTGAGTATTTCTGTAGCCTTCTGACTTGGTAAAGACCAGAGTGCTGATCTAATTTTGTCTTCAAGTACTAGAGGTTCTTGTTTGTAGACAGTATCTAAAGTATTTTGGATATTGTCATCTCTGCAGTTTAGTGTTTCAGTATACTCCTACCATCTTAGTTTGATCTCTTCTGAATCTGTTACCACCTGCCTATTGGCATCTTTTAAGCATACCAATTTCAAGTTAAAACCTCCTTCTGAGTTCAGATATCTTTTGAAAGACTTTTACGAATTTATGCCTTTGCCATTATCACTAAATAATATTCTGTCCCCAGCATCTTTCTATAACACTGCTGCCCAATATAGATGCCCAATTGTCTTAGCACGGCAGTTGAAATGACCTTCACACCTTGAGGGACCTTGTTAGAAATATATACTCTTGGCATAAGCCCCTGCTAGTCTTCACTCATCCTTCTACAAACAAACACACTGCCACCCCCACCCCCATGAGGCACCATGGCAGAATTTGGAATATATAATAATACTATTACAATTTACATAATATTTAAGTAGACACCTACTATCACATTTGGTGCCTTCATTTAAAAATGTCTCTGCCAGTCAATCTTCTAGGAAGGTTGGTTGAGAAAAATGTAATCTTCCTATTAGCTGTTTTAATAAAAAATCTGATTTGCTGAATTTTTCTTTATGTATTTATTTATATAAATTATATAAAGTGATCTTTATATCACTTTATGGGTGGTGTTGATTAATTCTGATCTTTAATTTGGAAAATATATCTCCTCATGGGTCCTGAAATCATTTATATAGCTAACTATAATTGGTCTATGACTATAAATAAAGTATTGTTATTGTTTAACATGCAGTATTTGTTTTTCCTTCAGAAACAAAATGATAAATATAGCAATCCCTCCTCCAATTTCTTCCTACAACAATGTGAAATATATTAGTCTGAGATAATATAACTGACCTTAGTCCTAAACTATTTTATGTGAAATCTGCCCATCTAGTGAAATCCAAGAGAGAGAGAGAGAGAGAGAGCGCTTGCAGCTGGTTGTGTTCACAGAATGTCCAACATAAGGCATTATAAGGTGATCTTTCTTGGTGATTGCCCCTGATCGCTAGAGCAACTTACTCCCGAGTACAAGGATAGCTTTAGCTGTATTAATATTTCAAGAGGCTATGAATATCTGACTTCCAGTAGAAATAGAAGTTTGATTATTCTGCCGAAAAAATGGTATCATGAATTAATGAGGATATCATACTGTGCTTCCAAACCTAGACACTCAGAGTGGAGCTACATAGATGATTTTGTAATAAATAAAATCAAGTAACATTTTTTATAATTAATATATAAATATAACCAGTAGGCCAACCTTAACTAGGTTTGGTAAACGATCAGGGATGGGCTTGTTACGTTCTTGGATAGAAGGCCTTCAGGGAATATCAGGTGGTAGGATTAAAGTGGGAAATAAAAGAAAGTCATTCCAAAATAAGACAAAGGCACGGCAATGTCTTTGTCTTATTTTGGATTGGATTGCTGCCAGGAAAATTGTATGGATGTGTGTGTCCATGAAATTACTAGGAATTGAATTTGACTTGAATAAGGCTTCAATTACCTTCAATCTACAGCTTTAAATAATATCCCATGTGCCTGCTGCTGCCCTGCTTATCTTGTTAAATTGATTGATTAATTTTAAGTTTCCCTCTTCTTAAGGCACACTGAAGATTCCTTAGAATAAAACATGTTTAATATATGTACTTTAATTCAATTTTTAAAATTCTTGTTAGTTGCATATTGTACAGAACACTGCAGTTCTGTATGTGCCCATATCCCATCATCTGTTCCTTTATTATCCCTCCCAGGCACACTGTTCCTGGCTTTGTTTGCTTCCTTTGTCCTGCTAGATCTAGGCTATGTATTTTATCTTCCAATACTGAAAATAAAAGTTCTGAATTTTTTTGCATACAAGAAGATAGGAAATTGTGGGTTTTCTAACTTCCTCTTTTTTGGACTTTTCACAATTCTGCTTATGGATAGGGAGAAAATTAATTGAAAGTATAAACAGAATTGGTCCTGTTTATGCTTGCTGTTCCTCAGTCAGTGTTGCCTTTCCAGTATGGATTCATGGATCTTTTTAATTCCACTATTCTATGTTTTAAATAGCAATTATAACGAATCCAGCTAAACAGCAAATGTAATAGTTGTTCGGAATAGAGGTTGGAGATAATATTGCTACAGCTCTTTTCTGTTTGCGTTGGTGAGATCAGCAAACTTTTTCCATAGTAACATCACATGGGGTTTTTTTGTCTGCAAAAATTAAATTTTAAAAAATGGTGACAGCTGGCGTACAATGTTTTTCAGAGCAAAATGTCAACAACATTTGATATACGGTCACATGAAAAGTAACTTATATAATTTATAGCAAATTTGAGCACAACTGAATATATCTACAATTCAGGCCAAAACAGTAATTCGAATTGTTTTATATTAAATCTTCCAGCAGGTTAACACACTTAAAAAGCAGAAAATCTCTGAAATGGCACCAATGTCCTGGACAGAGCGATGCAGTCTAGCCACACCAGGGACAGAGTAACTTGTCCTTTTCCCTTAATGCAAGTTCTGGAGATCTACAATACTAAAGATAAGTAAGCAATCATGGGATGTGGAGGAGGGTGGGGGTATAGCTCACTTATCTTATCTCTGTAGAGCTCTGAAGCTCATGCTGGGGAAGGAGAGAGCAGGCTTCTCCACCTCTCAGTATCTCTTAGGCCTCATGGCTCCTTCCTGGAGGGAATGGGACAACTTGCCGCAGCCAACTTACCATGGCCATCTCACCATGACCAACTCATCACAGCCAACTCATCACGGACAACTTGCTGTGGGACAACTCCCCATGGCCAACTCGCCACGGGTCAGTATAACAATTACATTTAATTATTTAAAATAAATAAAAAATATTTTAATTTTTGCCATTCACATTTATTCTGTTCCCTCTTTTGCATTCTTTCTTTAATGATTCTATTCCATCATTTCTTTGATATTAGTGCAGAGATGGGTTCCTACCGGTTCGGACCGGTTCTATAGAATTGTTAGTAATGATGGCCTACTAATGCCATTAGTAACCAGCAGCGCCCCGAGCCGGTTCTCTTGGTAGTGCTATAGGTGGCACCACCATCTTGTTTTTTGCTTCTGCGCAGCTTTTTTTTTAGTATGCATGCGTGCGTGGCATGTCCCTGAGCAAACCGGCAATAGAAGAATCCGGAACCCACCCCTGTATTAGTGTAACTCTTATCCCATAGCGAGTTGCCCCACGGTGAGATGGCTGTGGCAAGTTGCCCTGTGGCAAGTTGTCCTGCAGCAAGCTGGCCATGGCAAGTTTGCTGTGGAGAGTTAGCCGTAATGAGTTGGCTGTG
This sequence comes from Imantodes cenchoa, assembly GCA_027560375.1. Lineage (NCBI taxonomy): Eukaryota > Metazoa > Chordata > Lepidosauria > Squamata > Dipsadidae > Imantodes > Imantodes cenchoa. The sequence continues at coordinate 44,471 of JANHGD010002972.1, forward strand.
CCAAGTTGGTCATGGTGAGTTGACCATGGCGAATTGTCATAGACCCTTCCTGGAAGTGGGCATCATTTATGGAGCAGCCAGACTTATTATTATTAACACAAACATATTATTAAAATTTTACAATTATAGCTAGCAACTATATATAATTGTTGTGACAGGCATAATTTCAAACCAAATGAAATGTCAAATGAACCTTATGAAATTCACTGAGTCTAAATAAATACATATAGTATATGTTCTACTGCCATGGTTGAGGGTTCGATGATGCTTCGGAAACCCTGGACAACAATTTTTTTCAAAATGTTTGGTTCTTGAAAAACTTTGGTGATTATGATAGATCCTTTCAAACTGAATACAAACATAATCTCAGAATCTTTGCATAACATAGGAATCTTGAGATATATTAAATTAACTTTTAATTACTATAACATACTTAATCCCATAATGTTTCCGACATGCTGCATGAGTTCAATAGGGCCAAAAGTATTTGCTGCTGTTTTTTTTTTTAATACTCAGTGTCTGATGCACCTTTTTTTTCAGTATCCAGCAATAGTCAGCCTTCATTGATGGAATCCAGTTCCCCTGATACAATTTTTCTATTGTGGCAGTGACCTGGTGAAAACTTTCACCATGTTTGTCCCTGACTGCACATAGATATTCTAGAAGGAAATTCAATGACTTCCAATGAAAGTGAATGCAGAAAATGTATTTTCAGTGACATGTTGCAGTTCATGGTCTTGTATGCTGTAATACATTCGTCAACCAGCTGAATGTAGTTTGGTGCTCTGTAGTTGCCAAGAAAATTCTCAATGATATACTTGAATGTTTTCCAGGTTATTTTCTCTGGCCCCACTAACAGATCTCCGAATCACTTGTCACTGATGATGTATCGGATCTGTGGACCAACTGCGACATCAGTTATTCTTGGAAACATTCATCTCTAATAATAAAAACCTTCACTTTCCTTGCTCACTGATTTCACAAAATTTTTCATCAATCTGATTTTATGTGAAGTGGGCACAAAAATATCTTTGTTGGGCGAGCTAGTGGTTCTTGTACCACATTTTTATGTGCTGGAACCAAATTATCTCAGAGAGGCCATTTCTTTTTAATGTAATGCAACTCTCTTGCATCACTGTCCCATTCACACAACATTACTTGGTATATCCAAATTGCATTCCAAGCAGCAGAGCCACTACTTTTAGATATCCAGATATTCCAGTTATACTTTGTGTACTGAATGTGCTTCAACAACTGTTCCGTGTTTTCTTGTTTCTTTCATGTGTGCAGCATAGCCAACAGATACTGAAGGTGTACATTCCTATTGTGTAAAAACAGAAGATTGCTATAAAATGGTATGTGGTAGGTTAAATTACAGGTTATTTTCATGATTAGCAGCCCAAAATCTGTAAGATTCACCCAAACATGTTCAGGATGCAAAATCTTTGTTGTCCAGTGAAATCTAGGATTTAGCTCACTCTCAGCATGGAAGGTCACTGAGTGATTTTGATCCAACCATTTTCCTTCAACCTAACAAATTCCAGAGTTGCTCTGGAGGGAAAAAATGCAAAAGGAGTATAACCCATGCTGCCTGGAAGAAAGAATGTAAACCAAACATACAAAAATGTATTGATGTACTATATTGAAACTAGAGAATAAGGATGTATTGCCTCTTCTATGAGAAAATGGGTTATGAACAATTTTGATTTAGTTTTCAAGGTGGTACTCAGTGGAGATTGAACGTTAGTGACTATTAATGTTGTGAGAGACAGATTATTTCTTCTAGGGGCTGCCAGAATAAACTGATGAAGCTAGCTCATGATTTAAATCACTACTGCAATCTTGGTATGGGAGCCTGATCTCAGTATTATAGTTACTTTGAGACAGACCAGTATTGTGCCGTGGCACCAGGAGACAGATCTCAGCCATTGAGATCTGTCTCCTGAGATGTTCTATTATTGAGATGTTCTATGATATGGATTTTGACTGCAGCTTTGGCTCAAAATTTGTATTTGCAAGAGTTGAATGAGAGGTTCAATACCCAGATGTTTTCCACACTTGGGAAGTGTGGTGGAATGGGTGGAGCTGCAAAGCATGATTTTTGGTTTCTAAGGCCTATTGTCTGTCCAACAGAAAATGTCCTGAAGCATAGTGAGAGATGTCTGGCTAGTGGGTGCTGGGCCAGGAGAAAGGACACAGATGTTATTATTTGAACCTTGTGGCCACTAGTCATAATCAACAGTCCTGGACAACTTTTACCCAGTCCCCAAACTCCTTTTTATGGAGAAAGTTCTGAGAAAGTAGTCAGGCTTCAGTTTCAGAGGATGCTGGAGTAAACAGATTACCTGGTACATTTTCAGTTGAATTTCAGTCTGGGGCACAATATTGGGATGACACCGATTATACTTGCTGATGACCTCTGGCCTGGATAGAAGTAGTGCAACTGTCCTGACTGTCCTTGATGTCTCACTTGCCTTTCATACTACTGAGCATAGCCTTGTAGGCAGATTATGAGGATTAAGAATGGGGGAGGTAATGGTATTTTCTTCATAGTCAATTCCATTTTGATTGAAGGAGCAGAACAGTTGCAGAAACAACATTTTTTTTATTTAAAAAGAGGAGATTTGGGTTTACCGGATTTGAAATTGTACTTTGCAGCTTGTTCTTTGGTTTGGATTAAAGAATAGGTGTTGCTGAAAAGCATGCAATAACAACAGATTTAGAAGGTCACAACTGAGGCTTAGATATTTATGTTATGTTAAAGTTAAAGTGATTTTAAAATCACTTTATTAGACATTTCATATTGAGAATATAGAATAGATATGGCTGTGCTGAAAACATCTCTATGAGTCTCAGAAGAAGCATTTTACAGAAGTGAAACAAAGACAAATTGCTAACTACCAGGAATTGTTGCAGAATTATCATTTAATGTAATAAATTAAATATAAAATCAAATCAAAAGAGCAACCAATGGCAGTAGGATATAGTTATCAATGGTTTAAATTTATCAGAAAAAAATTAAATGCTTAAAAAAATCTTATGATATGAAGTAAAGTAAGAATTTGAAGTGCAATTGTGTACTAATGATGAACATATAATTACTAAAATGTATAAACTTTTGTTGAATTTGAAATAAGAGACCAGGTTAAAGAATATATGGTAAAATAGTGTAGGGAATTTTGGATATAAAAATTATGGATGGATCAATGGGAAAATATATAGTCAAAAAGGCAGGAATTTACATTTTGTTAGAAACTTTAAAAGATATTTTTTATGAAATGACATATTGTTACATGACACCAGACAACTTATCTAGAACACATGTGTGTTAGAAATGTGAACAAAATGAAAGGACATTCTATTAGGCTTGGTGGACATGTAAAATACCTAAAAAATTGTTTCAAATATACAGTATACATTAATATAGAGGACTTTAAAGATTAACAATTGAAGTCAGAACTTTTTCCCTTCAGGACTGATGGATACAGTTAGAAGAGTCATGAAAGATTGTTTTAGTACATGATTGCTGCAGCACGGTTATTAAATGCAAAAGATAGAAAGATTCTGTACCATGGAGGAATGGTTGGTGAAATTGACAGAACTTGCTGAAATGGTGAAATTGGCTTCTTTGATTAGAGAAAGATAGATATTGACATTCATAAATGACTGGAAACCTCTTATGGATTTTTGCATTAAAAAAGATTTTGTGACTTTTGGCTTTGATAATTAGAGAGAATAGGTTATAGAAAGAATGAAATTAATATGTAATACCGGTATTAGAGAGTGTTTGATTAGAATTGTATATGTAATGCCAAGAAGATTGGAAGTCATACCTTTATACTTATTCTCATGTTTTCTGTCTTTCTACATTTTTTCTGTCTCTATATAAAATACTTTTTAAAAAAACAATACATAGTTTTTGTCTGTGTCTTCGCCCTGGTTACTTTTAGAGGCATGACTTTTGGTGTGGAAAAGGTAAAAGATCTTTATTTAACTCCCTGCCAAAAGTTGTTCACATTTGCTTTAAAATAATAAAATCTGCTAATCATCCCCATATCTTGTTGCACAATATCCTGAGACTGATTAATTAGAAGTTCTTTTTTTTCCTCTGAGTGTCTAGCTTTTCTTTTATCTAGCAGGGGTAAAGCTTATACTACAGGTCAAAGGCCGCCGCCGCTAAATTTCCCTAGTTTGAAGGATTTAAATATTGCTAATGACAACACTTTCAAAATAAAATCTTACTATTTAAATACCAGTATATGAACTGCTTAATTTTATTGTGTGCTTTTTACTATGAGATTTTAGTATTTTTCTGTCTGCAAGTAAAAACCCTTATAAAGTGGGTTTGTGTAAATCTTAGTCCTTTGGAAAAAATAGCATACTGTACAAGCAAAGTGATGGCTAATTATCATACTGTTTTTTTCCAGTACACCTTTGCCTTTACAGAGACATATTTACGTAGATGTCTGCCCTTTCATGTACAATAAATACCAGTATATGTTAGCATGATGCTTCATGCATCTGATAAATTCATCTATAAATTAATGAAAACTTTTGCTATAATAAATTTGTTGGTACCTAAAGTGCAATAAAACACAGGGATTTTTTTTTTGTCTGTCTTGAATCTAGCAGCAATTAGTTTAATTGGATGACACCGTTGGGAAGACATATCTGCCAGTAGTTATATCTGTTCTTCTGTGTCCTAGATTACAATGAGAGCTATTGATTACTCTGCCAACTCTCATCTGACTTACCTTTTTCTTTTGCATATACCTTCTCAGTATAGTAGACCAAGGAATGTCCTAAGAGTTGAATGAGGCAAAGGTCTTATATTGTAGAAGCCTTTTCGTTTTATAATTTTAAAATATGTCAGTGTGATAAAAAAGTTGTGTTTATGTTGTGCTAACATTAAATGTTAATCTTTTCTATAATATTTTTATGTATGTTTTTCCTAGTTTGGTAGACTTTTAAATCAGGTATTAATGAACTCCCCCAATACTGGAGAATTGCATGACACAAGGGAATGGTGGAATAATGGCTTCTCAGTATCACAGCTCAGAGACCAGAAAAAATGGCCCCTCTGTACAAGAGCCATCACTGGGACTCGGAAAGACACCAATTGGACTATAATGGTAATATTGGAACTAAAACATTTCACTCTGGAAGTAGCACAAGGCGCTTAAAACTGAAATGTCCTGTAATAGAAAGGCAGCCAGAGATCTGATATAGTAAACTAAGGAATAGATTGAGAGCCACCAAATGGAATGAAGACCCTCCAACAGAATGATAGCTATGGGATATATAATCATGGAGCCCATCAATCCACGCAACGCAGACAGAAAAAGAACTCTTACAGTGTGTATTAATTTTGCTTGGTGGGTATGATTGAAGTAGAATTAGTCCCTTCTAATGGACAAAAATATTTATTTATTTATTTATTTGTTTGTTTAATCGTATTTGTAGGCCCCCCAACTTCCAAAGGACTCTGGGCAGCATCCAACAATAAAGCAATACAAACACAACAATAAGAAACTATAAAAGCAATATTAAAATCACTACAACAATAATAAAACAATTAAAACTTTCATTCATTCT